>JACERP010001890.1:0-13825 GCA_014080715.1 Scenedesmus sp. NREL 46B-D3 | reverse complement strand
CACCGCAGCAAAGTCCACCGGCGGCCGCTGCAGCCTACATTGATCTGTTATGCGCGTCACTGCTGCTAGCGCTCGGCAACCAGCCAAAAAGACAGATGGCAGCTGCGCAGCATGTGCCACGGCAGCAGCAGCAGCAGCAGCAGCAGCAGCTCACATCGTTGAGGATGACGCCTGGGTTGAGCAGGTTGTGGGGGTCGAAGGCCGCCTTGATGCGCCTCATGATGCCCGTGGCGCGTGAGCCCCACTCCAGCTCCACAAACGGCGCCATGTTGCGGCCAGTGCCGTGCTCCCCCTGCAGCCGACAGGGGCACGCCCAGGGGTCGAAACGAAGCACCCAAGGCATGCAGACAGATTGGCCGATGCTCTGTTGCCAAACAAGGGAGCATGCGGCAGTACCCCCCCCCCCCCCAGCAACACAGCACCAACACGACCACGCGCAGGCGCTGCCTCATTCCAGGCAGTCTGCCTTACGCATGAGTGCACGGTGCAGGTGTCATCGACTCCACCGTCATGCACAGCGCTGTCGCCGCACTGCCACGCTGCCGGGTTGATGCTGTGCTGCCCCGCGGCGCAGCACCTTGAGGCTGCCGTTGTACTTGTGCACCACGATGTCTGCCATGCCCCGACATCAGCCGGCCAAACGTCGCCACCTCCTCAGGAGTGCGGAAGCCCTGCGCGGCGCAAGCAGGCAGGCAAGCACGTGCAGCGGGGAGTGCGTCCGCAGCATGCAGGACAGCCGGCTGGTTGCAGGCGGCACCTATTCGAAAACGAGGGAAGGGCTGCTCAGGAGCACAAGTGTTGCGGGAGTTGACAGGGCACCCACAAGCTCGCAGCGAACTGTCATCACACACCACCCGCCATTGCCCCGCAGCACCAAAACACACAAACGCGCGGCTCACATACACCTCAAGCGCACGGCTCACACATCCCTAGCAGCCCTCGAGCAGGACCATGCCGCCCCAGCAGCACACTGCTATGAAGTGTGGTGACCTGTGCCACACCTGAGCGAACACCAGGTGCAGGTTGCCCTCCAGCGCGTGGCCCACAGCGCTCGCGTCGCTGTAGCCGCACTCCCTGAACAGCGCCTGCAGGTCCGCCGTCATGCCCGCCAGGTGCTCGACAGGGCACACCACGTCCCTCGATCATCATGCTGGTGCCCACCGACCTGCGCGCAAGGGGGGCGCGCCGGGCAACGGCGCAAAGGGGCACTCTGTGCATGTGTATGCACCATGGCTTGCTTGCCGCACAGAGCACACAGGCCCGCATGCACGCAGACAACACTGCATGTGTGTGCGGAAGTGGCTGCCCTGTGCCAGAGTGTCCATGATGCCATTTGTGCTGCTGCAAACAGCGTGCATGTAGCATGGCATGACCGATGCCTGTGCAGCTGCAGCTGCAGTGACTTGTGTTGCAGTGGGCCGTGCTGTCATGTGTAGCCCCCAACGCCACCCAGCCCCAACGTGCTGTCGCGTGTAGCCCCCAACGCCACCCAGCCCCAACGTGCTGTCGTGTGTAGCCCCCAACGCCACCCAGCCCCAACGTGCTGTCGTGTGTAGCCCCCAGCGCCACCCAGCCCCAACGTGCTGTCGTGTGTAGCCCCCAACGCCACCCAGCCCCAACGTGCTGTCGTGTGTAGCCCCCAACGCCACTCAGCCCCAACGTGCTGTCGCGTGTAGCCCCCAACGCCACCCAGCCCCAACGTGCTGCCGCGTGTAGCCCCCAACGCCACCCAGGCCCAACGTGCTGTCGTGTGTAGCCCCCAACGCCACCCAGCCCCAACGTGCTGTCGTGTGTAGCCCCCAACGCCACCCAGCCCCAACGTGCTGTCGCGTGTAGCCCCCAACGCCACCCAGGCCCAACGTGCTGTCGTGTGTAGCCCCCAACGCCACTCAGCCCCAACGTGCTGTCGCGTGTAGCCCCCAACGCCACCCAGGCCCAACGTGCTGTCGTGTGTAGCCCCCAACGCCACCCAGCCCCAACGTGCTGTCGTGTGTAGCCCCCAACGCCACCCAGGCCCAATGTGCTGTCGTGTGTAGCCCCCAACGCCACCCAGGCCCAACGTGCTGTCGTGTGTAGCCCCCAACGCCACCCAGCCCCAACGTGCTGTCGTGTGTAGCCCCCAACGCAACCCAGCCAGAGGTTGCCCGTGCACTGGAAGCCCCCTTCATGTCGCACCTGCTGCCGCCGATGATTGGGATGAGCCCTTTACGGAAGTCCCAGAACACCTTGGTCTCCTGACAGGGCAGCAGCAGGCAGCAGCAGCACATCACAGCAATGGTTCAGCTCTGCCCGTCACCCTTGATCAGACTGGACTCCCTCCGACCCCGGCACTGCAGCGGACAGCACAGACACAGGACGCACCCAGTGCAGGTGCATGGTATAGGAGCAGACTGTAGGCCGCCACACCTCAGCGTGCACAGCAGCCTGAGGTGCAGAGGCAGAGGCGCACCGAGGGGTTGTCTCTGAAAGGGTAGCTCTCTAGCCCCAGGGGTGCCCCGGGCTGCCCACCAAAGTGCACACCAGACGCCCGCAGCGCCTGCTGCGCTGCCTCGATGCGTCGCTGCAGCTGCTGCTCCGTCTCGCCCTTGACCTCTATCAGCAGGCCCGCTGCTCCCTCCTGCGCCTGCCCCAGCTCAGCCACGAGCGACACAAACTCCTGCTGGGCAAGCCTGGGGCAGCAGCAGGGTCAGCACCAGCATGACAGCAGCAGCAGCGGCAGCAGAAAAGGCAGCAGTGGTACCATGCAGCTCAGCCTCAGTATCAGGCACAGCACCAGAGCAAAACCAGCAACACCATCCACACCAACATCTGCTCCAGCTAACTTAGCTGCGCCGCCAGCACCACAAGCCACGCAGCAGAACCGTGTGGTGTTGCACGGCTCACCTGAGGCTGGCGTAATCGCATATCTCCACTGCCGATGCCACCCCGCTGTCCTTGAGGTGGCGCACCGAGTCGCACGCACTGCGCAGGTCCGGGAACAGCACAAACGCAGACGCCTGCAGCAGCGATGGTGCGTGCGCAGAAGCAGGGTGAGGCGTGCAAGCAGGCAGCAGAGGGCAGGGGGAGGAGCTGCTGTGCAACAGTCAGCGGCTTGTGGAGCGCATTCTGCGTGGTGCACAGTCCACGGATCACTGCGGCAGCGGAAAAAAAATTCAAGAGGGCAAGTCAGATGTTGCCCCAGGTACACTCTGGGTCGGAGCTCAGTCATCCACTGTGTACAGCCGGTGGCACTGGTCATGATGTCTGCCAGGCATGAAGCAGCAAGCGTGGTCCCGATCTTGGCTGTTGGCGATAGTAGACTGGTAGCTGGACCTGGAGGTTACATAAGGTAGCCCAGCCGCAACCCGGCCCCCGCCTGTGCTGTTCGTCACGCAGCCAGACCAGCCCAACCACCACTGGCAACAGCAGCATCCCCAGTGCCATGTGACCGTCATGTGACGCACCAGCAGCAAGCTGTGAGACGCGCCAGGATCGCGCCTTGTGGTGCACCTGTGGGCCTGTGGCGCACCTGTGGGCCTGTGGTGCAGGCAGTGCAGCTGAGCAACGCACCAAGTCGTACTGGAGGCTGCACCACGCAGACACACTGCGCTGCGTCATCCTCCTCACCTTGTGGTGCACCTCGGGCACGGTGTTGTAGGTGACGCTGCTGATGAAGCCCAGCGTGCCCTCGCTGCCCACCATCAGGTGCTTCAGGATGGTGATGGGGTCGTCGGGGGGGAAGTCCACCAGCGCGTTCAGGCTGTAGCCGACCTGGGCAGGGTTGGTGCGGCACGCAGCGCAGGGGTGGTGGGGCGTGACGTGCATGCAACCCAGCAATGATGTTGCCAGCAAGTAAGCGCGACAATGACATAGCATCAGTTTGTGCAGACTGGCAGCAGCGTGATGTGTTCCTGACTGGCAGGGCCAGGCACGCTGGCTGGCAGCAGCAGGTGGCCGCGGGCCGTGCACTGCAGCTCGCACCGTGTTTTTGATCTTGTACTTGGCTCGGATGCGTGCTGCCAGCTGTGGGTCTCCCTGCACCTCCCGCGCCAGGCCCGACAGCTCAGCCGCCAGCTGGCCATGGCTCTGGGCAGCATTGCAGGCAGCAGGTGACAGCACATGCACACACAGTGGGACCCCATCCTTGCACAGGCACCACTCACCCATGTACTGTAGCCGATAAGGCTTGAACAGGCAGCAGCAGCAGCAGCAGCAGCAGCGGCAGGAGCATAGCTACTCGGGCGATGCAATTGGCCTCACTGTGTCCTGGCTCCCAGACCGTCTCAGTTGAGAATAACTCAAGTATTTTGTGTTGAGTGTGGCAGCAAGCAGGAGGCAGGCAGGAGTGTGTAGGCACCCCTCACCTCGAGGAAGGCCCTGCAGCTGCCCTCATCCGCTGTGTCGAGCACTGTGCCATCAGCCAGCAGCAGTCGCATGCCTGCAATCGTGTGGTAAGTGTTCTGCGCCACACCGCAGCACATGCCGCTCGCGTTGTTGGCCACGATGCCACCTGCAGGCGCCAGCCAGCAGCAGCAGCAGCAGCAGCAGCAGCAGCAGCGGCAATGCCAATCCTGCAAACTCACCACACACTAACAAGCAGCTTGACTGGGGCACGCAGGCATAAGCAGTGCAGCTATTCCATGTTGCTTGCAAAACAGAAACACTAGGTTCAGAGGTTGCCAAAGCACTAGAGCAACACAAAGTTGTAGTGCGGCTTGTTGAGGAGGGCGTGGTGCCGAGCAGGCGCTCACCTATCATTGCTGCGTCAATGGACGCAGGGTCGGGCCCGATGCGGTGGCTGATGGGCAGCTTGTGCCGCCTGCAAAAACCCAGCACAGCATGCATGCACGCGACACTGGTGTGAGCTGGCCTGCAACTGTGCGCCCGATGCTACCGGCAACTGCTCACGACACGCAGCACGTTGCTGCATGGCCCTGATGCTCTTTGTGCAGCGCACCCGCGCACCATCACACCATGGCTACCAGCTGCGCTGCCTGTTGCAGCAAACCACTGCCTGCAGCATGCCACGATCACTGCCCTGGCGAACATGCGAGCGCCGTCACACCCATGGCAGGCTGCAGCCGTGCACGCAGTACGAGTTGCTCCAAGTTTGCGTATTTTCCACTGCACCCGCCCTGACAGACCCACCTGGCATGGCCGGCCAGGAGCTTGTTCACCTCCCCTCCCAGCAGCCCCACCTCCGCCGTCACCCGACTGCCATCATCCTGCAGCAGCAGCAAGACCAGCAGCAGCAGCAGCAGCAGCACCAATGCAGTGCCAGCTCAGGAAGCAGCACCAGCAGCCAGCGCCGCTGGCAGCAGCAGCAGCACAACCGCCACTGCAGCAACACAAGCGCCAACGTGCAAGCAAGGCGGCAGGTGCCCCTGCATAGATGCACTGCATGAGGCCCCAGCTGCCTCAACGCGGTGAGGAGTGCGCTGCATGTATGTGCGGTGCCCCGCCATCGTTTGCCTCAAGCTTGCATGTTGAGCTTCAGGTGAAGAAGGCGTGTTGATAATGCACAGGCTGCGCTGCTTCAAGCAGTTCTCGCATGCTGCAGCTGGCCGTACCTTGATGCTGATGTTCCTGAAGTTCTTGCCCACGTACCCCTGCAGAACACACAGCAGCACACGCAGCCAACTTAATCATATGCAGAGTAACAGGCATGGTCTCAAGCAGCTTACAACAGCAACCCCGAGCATACAAGATGGCACATGTGTGAGCATACAAGATGGCACATGTGCGAGCATACTAGATGGCACATGTGTGAGCATACAATATGGCACATGTGTGCCCGTCTCGCAGCGATTCGGCATAGCTGGACCACAGGACTGCTGCAACAGCTCAGCTGCCGCCTGCCAACTTTTTGCGCTGGGGCCATGCACCGCTGCTCTGCCCTCCTGCCCACCCACCACAGAGATGATGATGGAGTCGCTCACAGCCTGGCCGGACAGCGAAGTCCCGGCAGCCCTGAATGTGACAGGCACCTGGTGGGCCTGGCTCAGCCGTAGCAGGCCCTGCACTTCAGCTTCGGTGTGCACCTTGATCACCGCCTTGGGCAGCAGCCGGTAGAATGAGGCGTCACTGCCGTACGCCAGCAGGTGCAGCGGGTCTGCGTGCAAATGCGAGTTGTGGCGGGTTTGATGCTTCAGGCAAGTCGGAGGAGTTCCAGTTGCGGCTGCGCAAGACCAAGCAAGGCTCCACGAGACGGGGTTCAGCAAACGTCAACACAAAGGCGACTTGATAATTTCTGCCGCCTTGCTAATGAGGAGAGCAATGCACAGCTCTGGCAGCCCACAAACCCTAACCCAACGCTGCCAGCGGCGGCTGCTTCCTGCATGCCCAGCCTGCACGGCATGCGGTCAAGCTGTTGCTGCTGACAGCCATCACTCTCAGCACAGCACTGCTTTCGTGTGCGAGTTGCAGCTTTCACCTGTGAAGATGCGCGGCTGTGGCAGCACCGCAGCAGCATCCTGCAGGAAGGCCTTGTAGCGGCCATCGTCCACGCGCATGCCGTCATGGTTGGCGTAGCTGCTGCTGCTAGCCTGCAGCCAAGCAGGCAGGCTTTGCAGAGTAAGGAACAACGCAAGAGGTGCGCGTCACAACATGCACTGGCAGCTCCCACAAGACCTGGTGACAGCCTTGCAGGCTTCGACGGCAGTGTTGCGCATGTGCGGGTTGCAGATTAAGCAGTGGGGACAAACACAGCCATGGATCAGCCAATGCTGCCAGGGTATGCCTGCACTGTAGGCCCCAAATCATGCTTGGCATGCAAACGGCGCAACCAATTGTGTGGCCTTGTTACTCAGGCGGTACATACTGCTTTTGCCACAGCATGAAGATTTGTAGCAGAAGTACTCACTCGCAGGTGTGGTGCAGGGTCGTTGTTTGGTATGCTGCTGACAGCCCCCCATTCGTTTATTTGGAGCCTGCTGTCAAAGAAGTCCAGACTTCTGGCGCTGTATGCTCCATCTTGAGCACCCGATGCAAATGCAGGGGCAGCAGCAGCACTTGCAGATGCCTCAGGTGTGGAGGTACTGTGCAGCTGCT
Source organism: Scenedesmus sp. NREL 46B-D3 (assembly GCA_014080715.1). NCBI lineage: Eukaryota > Viridiplantae > Chlorophyta > Chlorophyceae > Sphaeropleales > Scenedesmaceae > Scenedesmus > Scenedesmus sp. NREL 46B-D3. The sequence goes on along the minus strand of JACERP010001890.1, from coordinate 6,796 downwards.
GTAGGAATAACTGCTGCCCGCCTGCTGTGGCGTGTGTGCTGCTGGCAAGCTGTAACCGGCCAGCAGCAGCCAGCTGCAAGGCCCTGCGCATGTGCTGCAGTGTGTGGTGCAACGTGTGACCGGCAGCAAGCACGGACCTCGGTAGGGTTTCTTAGTGTAAGTCGGCAGAGCAGGCCGCAGACCGGCTGCAGCAACGCACACAAGAGCACTTTTAACCCAAGCCAAATTGCTACGCCAAGTGAGTTTACTAGGCACCACAAAGCGATTCTCACACTCTCTCGCTCACGATGACTCAACCGGTAAACCTAACGTCGCTGGTTCTATCCTACGCCTATATACTGCCCATGATGCGTGCAGGAAGTCGCTGATACAAATCTTGCTCTCATCTCTCATCTGCGACTCTGTACACCTCAACTTTCAATCTGCTGTGAACTTCTGCATTCCTGAGCCGCAGCAACCATGTCTCATTCACACGCTCACGAGTCTGAGATGAACAAGAACGCGTTGGTCAAGGGACAGGTGCAGATCTGGCGTGCATGGAGTAGCTATCGACACTCAGCAGCTTAGCATGTGTAGTGACTGGTCTCCTTTGTTTTGCTGGATGCAGGTGCTGATGGTTGCCACTAGCTGTGGATCCTTCCCCAACTCGGACATCCCCACCGGGCTGTGGTAAGCGTTTCGAGGCTCTGGATCACCAACAGCGACAGTATCAGTACCAGCGCTGCTGGGCAGCAACAGCAACGACAGCAGCAGAACGAATGCACGTCCCTGTATGTTTGCACATGCATGCAGCCTGCTGCACTTCGTGTTGCAACTGTTGCAAGTAATTCTCTCTTTTACATCCCATATACCTTCTGGTGGTGTCCCTTCAAACAATGCACATGTTCTCCACTCTCACAGCCTTTAGCGCCCAGCTTGCTGTTGCCAGAGTGCACTGCCGCTTGGACAGTGGCAGCAGACTTGCAGCTGCACAACATCAAACAATTCAATGCTGTCTACTTGAAGTGTTAAGAACCCAAAGTTGCTGCTCTCTGGTATTGCTGTGTAGCAACATTACTGTGCGGCGCGCTTGGCATTTGAGGGCGGCCTGCTGCCTGTTGTGCCATGCGCAATGATATAAGCTGTTGGTGCCTCACCCTCAGCCCCTCCCTGCCGTGTACTTTTTCCTGCTGCTGACTGCTGCTGCAGGCTGTCTGAGCTGGCTGAGCCCTACTGGGTGCTGAAGGAGGCGGGGTACGACATCACTCTGGCCAGCCCAAATGGCGGTGCGGTGCCGGTGGATCCCGTGAGCCTGGCAGGAGACGCCAAGACAGCAGAGGCGGAGCGCATGCTGAACGATGGTGAGCTGGGCCTGCAGATGGGTGCACAGATGTTGCTTGTACGGCTTGTGGTGCTGGGTGCTGCACTGGGTGTACAGGCCAAGGGCGAGCATGCACGGGGTTTTCAGTGGAAGGCTGGGGCATGCAGCGCTGGGTGTGCTGCAGTTCATCAGCTGTGGCCGCCCACCTGTTGCGCACAGGTGTAGCAGTGGTGCAGGGGTGCTGGTCTGGAACTTTTGGGGAGTTGGGGACCTGGGGCTCTGCAAGGGTGTTGTGTTATGTGCGACCCTGGCGTCTGCATACAAACACATGATTGTCCGCTATCCATGCAGCAAAACGAGAAGAGCCTTACGCGTGTGAAGCAGTCATAAGTGAGAATAGTTATGGCATTTGACAGCCTCAACAGCTCGTGCACATGCTCTCAGGTAAGCATGCCAGCTGGCACCATCATAGCAGTGTAGGCTGGTGTACTGCCAGGTGTCACTGACAGGTGTACACCACATGTGGCTGCCGTGGATGCTGCATTGAATGGAGCAAGGCTGCCAGAGACGCAGAGGGGTTATTCTGTTCAAGAAGTTCACGCGACAGCGCCACAGAAACTTGAGAATAGGGTATGTATGGTGTGGACGCGGATACGCCGTGACAAACATATGAAATAACAGAAAGCTGCCACCAGCTCAGTTACATTGGTGTACCAGTTCGAATCAAAACACTTTGAGGACTGCAGTACGCAGGAAAGAGTAAAAGAAAGAGGAAGAGGAGCTACATGGTGTGTTCACATAGCTACATCACTACGGACACCTCGAATGTGGACAAGAGCAGAAGACAAAGAAGCGGGGAAAATAGGGGTAACATTGGTGTATGCACGCGGCTGTGCCACAAGAAAAAGACAACCGCGATTGATTGATGAGAGTTACATGGGTGTGCACGTCGGAAACGGAGCACTTCGAGGACTGCAGCGCGCAGGACACGAGAATAAAACACAAAAAGCCTCAGAGAAGCAATTCGCAGCTTCCTCACCCAAAATAACACAAACTCTGCGCAGAGAAAGAGCATCAGGACGGAACAAAAGGTGTCAACGTCAGCGAAATAGGAATGGAACATTCAGACATGGCAACAACTAGCCGGTACTGGGCACCTAGGTGCTCCTGCTTCAGGTGTTGAAGACATTGTACAACATGATGATCAACATGATCAAAACTCTCTGCTACTAGGACGCGCACAAAGCAACAGCATAACCCGCAGCGCCGTGGCACCACAGGTACCTGCCACCCTACTGATGTGTCTGGCAAGGCCACACCCCAGGCAATGGCACCGGCCCAACACACCTACTGGCTGACACAGGCTGCATGAGAGTACTAACAGCACAAGACATGCAACCACATGTAGCAGAATAGATAAAAGAGCAGAGGATGCAAAAAATAACCAATTCATGCTATGACGCAGAGGCCAAGTCCCTTCTTGGTGCTAGCTGCAGCCGGCCGTCAACCACGCGTAAAAAGGGGTGATCAGCTGGCACAATATCCAGCCAGGTCAAGGGTGCCGCCTTGATGACTATGAAGTCAACCAGCAGCTCCCAACACCTAGCCACCGCCGCCTTCTTCTTCGTCTGCACCAGCTCATCAAGCTCCTGCTGTCGCTGCTGCTGAAGCTGTAGCTGTTGCTGCTCTCTGTGCTGCCTCACTGCCTCATTATGAGCCAGTTGCGCAGCTGAGGGAGCAGCAGGCTGCAACAACTGAGTATTAAGCTGCTGGTCAGCAGGTGGCGCCCGGGCAGGGCCACCTGCTGGACTGGCAACCAGGTCATGCTGCCTGTTTAGCACATGCTGTAGGTTGGCTGCCCTCCTGCCAACATCCATAGCATTGAAGGCCGCCAAACACACGACACGCCACACGCATGTGAGCACACTCCGCCCACCACGCGGCGGTTGCATGAGCCAAATATGCTGAATACTTAAAGCTGAGGATCCAGGCGTGCGAGTGCACCATGCTGTAGGCAAATTCTCCACTATGGACTGTACCACCGCTTGCGCAACAGGGCAGTGCCAGAAATGGTGGTCATACCCAGGCATACATGCACCACACAAGCAAGCACGCTGCACGCTCGGCATTTGAGCAGCAGTAGGTACACCATTCAACACCACACGCCAGAACACCTCTTTGATGCACTTATCCCAGCGCAACTTCCAAAGTTTATGCTGCGCAGCGGTCACACTACCAACACCATCCCTAGTCGCTGCTGAATTTGAGTTATTGAGTGCAAGGACCACAAACTGACGTTTCCGAGCCTGCTGCTCAACACGCAAATTACGCAGCTGCAAGGCGGTAGCTGTCTTCACGGACAGCCGCCTGATGGAGCAAGGCTTGCCTGCAGGCAACCAATACCAGCCGCGAAAAAAAAAAAAAAAAAAAAAGAAGAGGGGTTACATGGTGTGCACAGGCGACTACGTCGCAACGAACACCCGAAAACAAAGAGAGCTGCTAGAAGTTCAGCGGAAAAACAGACTGTCACCCAAAAGAGGCCCACCCCGAGAAAGCCTCTGTGTGCGAGACATGACACGTGGCTCTGCAGGCAGAACCGTCAGACTCACAACACGCAGTGTAGAATTCTATTGGGACAAGCAGCATGACTAACCTAAAACAGTGTCGGTGACAGCAGGCCATACTTGTGCAGTACAGCGGGCGGGCTGAACTCAACGGGACAAAGTTGGCCAGTAAAGGTCAATACCTTGGTCCGAGGCAGCAAACAGGGGGGGGGGGAGCAGAGTACCTGGCAGCTGCTGCAGGGGCAATGCAACTGCATATTGCAGCAGCCGCACCACAAACCGTACAGCTCCTGCAGCGCAGGACCACCAGTCTCAGGCTTGACAGAGAGCAAACGGGCATAAATACATGCAGAATGGTGGCTATCACCGCCGTACCACACGCAGACCATTACCCCGCAACACAGTGTGCCAGGAGATAAACGGCTGCCGGGTCAACAGCTGGTTCTTGCACCGCCGCGGCACTCTGGCCGTAGCGGCAAAGTCAGCAAGCGCATCCCAAAAAGCACCAAGTGCCGCACGTACCGCCACCTGCTCCACCAGCACAGGCACCACAAGATCACTTGCCACAGCCCAGGCCGCTCTGCGGCCTTTTTCAAACGCATGTATAGATGCCAGGCAGACCATATCCCACACCAGTCGGTGCACATTGTGATGAGGGGAGCAAGCCAGCCACACCGCACGACACGGCAGGCTCTCACCTGCCGGCAACATGTTGAATGCTCTTAGCTGACCTTCAACCTCTTCACGCACAGCAACTGCAACAGGACACGTCCAGAAATGGTGCTCCACACCCGGCACAGCAGCAGAGCACGCCGCGCATCCCGTGGCAGTCTGCATACGCTGAGCAGTAGGGAATGCATTCAGGGCCAGGCGCCACGCAGACTCTTTGTACACGTTAGCCACCCGCACACACCACCACCGTGACAAAACCAGTCGCACCGGTGGCAACTGTGCCACGGCCGGCAACCCATCCAGGGCTCTAACACTAGCAACAAAAGCTGCATGACGGGGAGCAATTGCTTCTAACGCACGGAGGCTTTGCAGCTGCGTGGCAGTAGCGACAGTCAGGTCCTTCAATAACACAACATCATCAGCACCGCCTCCTGGTCGCCGCCAGCCCAAGCTCGCACACATCGTCTCCCGCGCTAGCAAGAGGTCATCTGGGAGTAAAGAAGATAACTGCGCAATGGGCGCACCCGCAGCAACAGCCGCGGTGAAACGCGCCCGCGCCGCAGCAACCCATGCAGCTGGCACCAATGTCAGCAGGGCCTGCACATGCTGGCGGGCCAGCTGACGGTCACCATACTGCGGCCTACTGCACAACCAAGGGCCCCACACCTCACGCTCATAGGCTGAGCGCTGTGCCGAGAGCCCAGGGAGAGCACAAACTCGGTCCAGCTCTGCCAACAACACCACCGCCTGGCCCAGAGACTGCAGCTTGGGGAGCTGCAGCAGGCCAAACGCCACCGCATGCTCCAAGCCCACTACCACCTCACGCTGTTGGTCAAACCACTGCCAAGTTTGTACCGCCGTAAAAATAGGGTTCGCCCATAGTGGCGCGTCCCAGCACAAACCATCCACATCCAAAGGCTGGCTGCCCACATGCCGCAACGGCGGCAAAGCGCGCAAACCCATAGCCAAAACCCGCAACGGCTTGGGCAGGACCACATCAGCCTGGGCAACCGGGAAAATATGACTTCGATGACATAACAATATGCCCCAAGGGCTGCTAGCTGTGGCGCGTGTAAAACAATCCACTGTACTGGCCCAGCGCGTCCAAAGAACGCGCGCCACAGCCACCCAAGGTGCAGTGCCACCTTGCATGAAAGGCAGAGCCTCACAGGCCCAACGCGACAACAGATGATGCTGAATTGGCATCAAACCAAAACCACCACACTTAGGATGGGCTGCCATACAATCGCTTGGGATACCAGGGGCCCGCCGCAGATCCTCATCAGGGCCCTTGCCAGCATCAACTAGCGCTGCTGTCCACCGCGTCAAATTGTCCGTCACTGTAGCAGGCAGTTGACCAGCAAACTGAGCAGCATATAGAAGGGTTGACAAGGCGTAAGCATTGGCCGCAAACGCCCTGCCAAAAGCGGACAACTTGGAGAGGCGACTTATGTTCTGCATGCGGCTCCGCACCACCTCCAATCTGCCCTCCCAGTCCACACTGCTGTTGCCCCGCCCATCAAACACGACCCCCAAAGATTTCGCTTGCTGCACCAGTGGCATGGCACCCAAGTTCTGCCCCGCCCCACTCGTTACAGCCGCCGCTCCTGGTAGCTGCCCTACCTGCAGCAAACGTGATTTTGCGGGGTTCAGTCGCTGACCAGAGGCTGCAGCGAAATCATCCATGCAACCGAGGAACGTGGGCACATCAGCAAGCGACAGCAAAAACACCTCAGCATCGTCAGCATACTGCGTCGCCGCAAGCTGTTGGCTGGCTGCAACAATGCCAATGCCGCGCTGCTTCAAGAAGCACAGTAGCGCCTGCCCAACAAACAGGTATAACAGAGGTGCCAAAGGACACCCCTGTCGAACTCCAGCCTCGCAACGGTAAAAAGGACTGCCAAAACCATTCACTGTGGCGCATGTGTGCGTATCCGTTAGCAGCGTGCGCATCCAACCGACAAACCCATGTCCGGCCCCAAGCGCTGTTGCTACATCATACAATAGTGATCTATCCACAGTGTCGTAGGCTTTGGCAAAATCAGTAAAGACAACAATAGCCATACGTTGCTCTGCATTGAGCAAGGCAGGCAGCGCCTGCAGCAGCCTGATGCTATCACCAATATGCCGGTGCTGCAGAAATGCTGATTGTGCAGGGTGCACAATATCACCTGCCACTGCCAAAAACCGATTGGCAAGCAATTTGGCTAGAAGGCGATAGTCATAGTTAAGCAATTGTATTGGCCGATATGCAGCTGGG
>JACERP010000189.1:0-198802 GCA_014080715.1 Scenedesmus sp. NREL 46B-D3 | reverse complement strand
TGCATGCCGCATTCCTGCAGTCAGATGCCTGCAGCATTCCTTTGGGGAGCTGCCTGAGGGGCTTTGTGGTCGAGCAGATGGCAGCATGCTATGCTGCTGTTGGCGACTGGCAGGGCTTGGCTAGCCTTAGCAGCAGCAGCAGCAGGCGGGGTGTGCAGTCACTGCAGGAGCAGCAGCAGGAGCTTGAGGTCGGGGCGCAGCATTGGACACTGGCAGGCGCTGCAGGCGTTGCGGCCTTGCAGCAGTGGCAGCAAATGCCAGGGCTGCGCAAGCAGCAGCACCCCGGCGGCAGCCACCTTGATTTGGACAGCTCCCAGCTCCCTGGTCTGACTTCAGCAGCGCAGACCATCCTGAGCGCAGTCGCAGCGCTACAAGCGGCTGGTGCTGGCAGCACATCTTCTGCAGCGCCACAGCAGCATCAGCGTCAGCAGGGGCCTGCGCAACGGCCCAAGCACGTTAGCGCAGCACACCAGGGCCAGCAGCAGCTGCAGTTGCAGCAGCAATTGCCGTTGATCTTGGGACAAGTGCACGTGCAGCTGCAGGAGCTCAGCAGTCCCTACTACATGGCCAACGGCAGCAGCAGCAGTAGTGGGCTCCACTGGCAGCAGCTTGCTGTGCTGCAGCTGTTGCGGGCTGCCTTGTCTGAGCAGCATGAGAAGCAGGCAGGGCAAGCTGCGAAGCTGCATGCAGCACTAGCTCAGCTGCTGCAAGTGCTGCCGAGCATGCAGCACAGCAACGTGGGCTGGTGCCCTGGCAACAGCATGAGCAGCTGCTGCTGGGATGCTGCTCTGCGCTGTGACGGTCAGCTGCAGGCTGGCTGCTTCAACAACGTGCAGTGTGCGATGCCACTGCTGCAGGTACGTTGGTGTCGCACTGGGGAGCCCTCATGTATCACCAGCGTGTCAAAGCGTATGCTTTGTTCTGTGCAGCGAGGACTCATTTTAGGCCCTATTGGTCCTGGTTGCTGTCTGCAGATTGCTGACGAGCATGTACCCCGTGTGCGCGTCTGCCTTGCATACAGGTGATGAGCGCAGCTGCGCCCCAAGACGGAAGCAGCAGCATGCAGCAACCACTGAAGATGCTGCTGCGGGACGCTCTGCTTGCATGCCATGCAAGTGGTTGCAGCAGCACGCAGCAGCGGCTGCTTGCAATGGCAGATGCCGCTGGCTGCAGCAGCGAGGATGAGCGGCTCTGGCTGCAGCTGCTGCGAAGCAAGCTCTGGCTGTCGCCCAGCAGCAGCAGCAGCAGCAGCGCCGTTGGCAGCAGCAACTACGATACAGCAGCTCAAGAGGCTGCTGCTGTGCACCTGTCGCTGCTCAGGAAGCACGGTGCTTTTGCGCCCACCACCAGCAGCAGATCCCACAGCAGCAGCGCCTGTAGGCCTGCTGTGCTGGGGGCAACATACCTCTCCCTGGCTGGGCTGCTGTCAGCAGCAGTAAACTCAGCCCCCGCGGACATCGGTGCCACAGCAGTAGCCGGCAGTGCTGATGTACAAGCGATTGACTGGCAAGCAGTGCTGAACAGCAGCTTCATGCAGCTGACACCTGAGCGGCAGGTGGCAAGCACCATGGATGCATCAGAAGCAGAGGGTGGCCATGCAGCAGCCAGCCTGTGTCTGGCTGCTGTGGATGTGCTGCCAGCCGGCTATGCGCCAGCAGCAGCTTGCTGTGCTGCAGCTGCAGCAGCAGCGCCTGCTGTTGCTGAGCCGTGGAAAGCATATGGGGACTTGCTGTACTGCTTGGCTGGCAAGCCAGAGCAGCAGCAGCAGCAGCAGCAGCAGCAGCAAGCGACGAGCAAGGCCACCTGCGGCTGCTGGCTGCAGCGGCGGAGGCGTACTGCAACTACCTGGCAGCGGCAGTGAATGCCAAAGCGCTGGCATCCCCAGAACAGGGCCTGGGTGTGCTGTTGCGGCTGCTTCAGACGATTTTGCAGCATGGGGACGCCCTGCAGCCTCAGCTGCAGCAGGCACTGGGTAGCAGCCCTGCGGCAGCATGGCAGGTGCTGACTCCTCAACTGCTGGGGCAGCTGCAGCATGCCAGCGCTGCAGTGCGTGCGCTGGTGCAGCAGCTGCTGCAGGGTCTGGCGCGGCTCGTGCCATGTTCGGTGCTGTACCCGCTGATTGTAGAAGTCAGAGCTGCACAGGAGGCAGGCCAGGAGGTGAGCTCAACCGCGCCACGAACTGCGTGAGGTGCTGGTGGAATGCCGTCCTTCTGCATCCAATGCCGAGCGGTTTCGTGTGCCGCATGATTTCAGTTCTGCCTCTTTTGAACTAGCTGCTGGAGCTAGTCGTACCTGTTCAGCGCCTACTTATAACGCACTTTCCCACCTTCTTGTGCATGCACTGCTGCTGCTGCTGCTGCTGCTGCTGCTGCACTGCAGCCGCCGCCTGAGCTGGCTGCGGTGCTGTCCAGGCTGCAGTCCCGCCAGCCGCGCCTGCTCGCCGACACTGCGGCCATGGCTGGTGCGCTGGAGGGGCTCACCGTGACGCCGAGGGAGGCCTGGGCCGGCCTGCTTGTGGAGCTGGGGCTGGAGGTGGACCGGAAGCTGCTGGCTCTGCAGGTGACCGCCTGCTGTGGCTCGGCAGTTAGTTTGTGTACTTGCACAGGCTGCTGTGACTCACCTGCGGCTGTTTGAGGCATGGGCGGGGCTACTGCAGGGGCTAGGGTGGGGGACCCTGCTGCTGCTGCAGCTGCTGGGTCGCGCATGCATTTGATGCTGATGGTGACATGCGAGCTGCCTGCGGTGGCGCGACCATTGTGCCACGCATGTGTCTGTAGGGTGGCAGGTGTCGCAGTACGACCACCGGAGTGCTAAAGATGCAAAGGGATCATGTGCACCAGCTGCTGCGCATTGTATGTGTGGCACTACCCGCCGCCCTGGCAGTTTGTCGTTGCAGCAGCCCACCAATCCCTGTTGGCGCGGCGACGGATGCGCATGTGCCTCACTGTGGCTGCGCGCTGTGTGCAGGCTGACGCGGTGCGGCTGGTGCAGCAGGGGCTGAGCAGGCAGCGACGCACTGAGCTCATCACAAACAGGTGCGACACAGCAGCGGGGTTCGCAGCAGCACGTGCAGTGCAATGCATGGCTGGCCATCTGTTGTAGCGTTTGCAGTTGTTATGTCACTGCACGCCTGTTTACAGCGCTCTCAATTCCGCACACCGCCCTGGCCTATGGGCAGTGCTACTGTTGCTGAAATGTTCTCTCTTGCACGCCAGTGAAGCGGCGGTTGCGATTGTCTTCGGGCTGCAGGTACCACACCGTGATGGCCCCAGTGCGCTCCCCTGCTGCAGCAGCACCTGGCAGCAGCGGAGGCAGCGCCACCAGGCTCGCCTGACGAGGGGGCATTCAGGCAGCAGGTACTGCCACAGCTGCATAGCCTGCTGTCAGCGCTGCAGCAGCCGCCACTGGAGCTGGTGCAGGCAGTGGAGGATCAGCAGCAGCAGCAGGAGTGCAGACGAGGAGGCAGGGCGGCAGCAGGGAAGGTGGTGCTGGGCGGCTGCTTTGCCCTTGCAGTCACCCCGTGCCTGCTTTGCAACCATGATCTAGGCCCTTGTGCAGATGAAGAAGTCAGGATCTGCGTTGAATGTCACCTGCATTACTGGTGTGGGCACTTTGTCTCCTTCCAAAGCGTATCCAATGCCGTTCAAAATACGCATGACGTGGACGCATGTGTGCACATCTGCGGTGCTGGGCTGGGCTGCTTTCATTGCCGCAGGGCACACGGAAAGCAGGCTCAGTAACAGCAGCAGCTTCCCGCAGCGCCAAGCCAGGCAGCAGTGCAGCTACAGTTGCGGCTTTCGCTCCGTTGAAGCAGCTGCAGCAGCAGCTTGCACAGCAGTTGAGGCAGCAGCACCACTTGGACCTAGCACGAGTTGCACCGCTGCTGGCCAGCTTGAGGGACACAGCCATCCCTCTGCCTGCTGATGACCTCACAGCGACAGCGCTGCCGCCACTGCCACTGCGTGCAACACTGAACATGTACAAAGACACTGCAGAGGCAGGTGACCAGCAGCTGCCGCTAGCTGGTGCTGCGCTGGCAGCAGATGCAGCTGAAGCAGGAATGGCAGCTAGCAGGGGCAGCTGGCTGTGCATTGCTGGCTTTGACCAGTCAGTGCTAGTTTTGCCCACCAAAACACGACCGAAGAGACTGCGACTGCTGGCCAATGACGGCAGCATGCATGCGTTTCTGCTGAAAGGCAGAGACGACCTGCGTGTGGATGAGAGGCTCATGCAGTTCATGCGTGCCGCGAACGCCCTGCTGGCTGCACCATCAGCTTCAAGTGTCAGCAGCAGCAGGGGCATGGGTGCTGAGCAGCAGACTTCAGCAGCAGCAGCAGCAGCAGGCGCAATGTGGCCAGCGTCTGGCCGGGCCAAGCAGCAGCTGAGGGTGCGCCCCTACAGCATCACTCCCTTTGGCAGGCGTGCAGGTCTGGTGCAGTGGGTGCGCCACACCACTTCGCTGTTTGGACTGGTACGCGCATGGCAGGCAGCAACAGCTGAGCGGCACCATGCAGTGGCAGCAGCAAAGCGCGAGGCTGCAGCGGCCGCTGTTGCAGCAGGTAGCAGCTCAGCTGCCGAGTCTGCTGCGGTGGATGGCAGCAGCGGTGGCGAAGGCAAGCCTGATGGCAGCAGTGGCGTGGTGCTGCCGCTGATGGTGGCAGCAGCGCGGCCAGCTGACGCATTCTACGCGCGGCTGCTTCCAGCGCTGCAGTCTGCTGGCGTGTCAGTTGGGGCAGCACGCAGCTCATGGCCTGCTGGTGAGTGTGTACGGCGGCTGCAGCGCCTGCAGGGACTCCTGTGTGGCGACAAGCTGGTGTTGGCTGTGCGCAGCAGTAGTACATCCAGTTCTGTCATTGCCCAATATGTTGCTTGCGGCACGGCAGGCATGACGCTGCAATGCCAAGCTTGCCAATGTGTGCTGTTTGTGTTGCGCTTTTGCAGGCGTGCTACGCACCACATTCCTCTCCCTGCAGCGTGAGTCACCAAAGCAGCTGCTTGCCCGGCAGCTGCTGTCAGCTGCAGCCACGCCAGGTGCCTGGTGGTCCAGCCAGCAGTGCTATGCCGCCTCTGCAGCAGTGGGCAGCGTGCTGGGCTGGCTGCTGGGCCTGGGTGACAGGCACCTAGACAACCTGCTGCTGGACACAGAGAGTGGGGAGCTGCTGCACATTGACTTCAGTGTGTGCTTCGACAAGGGTGCTGGGCTGCGAGTGCCGGAGGTGGTGCCATTCAGGCTTACACAGATGATGCAGGTTAGTCCCAAAACAGCATCACAATAGCAGCAGCAGCAGCAGCAGCAGCAGCCAGCAGCACAGCAGTGCATCTGACTACATGCAGCAGTAGGCATGCTGTCACCCCTGCGGTTCTTGTATTACTGTAAGAGAGTGTAGCAGATCAACTCTGCAAGCACAACAAATGCATGCGTGGTTGTGTTATGTTGTGCATGTGTTCCGCACTCCAGAACCACTCACGCTGCTCTTGATGCTGTCGTTGTCTGCACCAGGCTGCGCTGGGCCCCGGCGGTCTTGCAGGGCCGTTCAGTGCTGCAGCAGCCACGGTGCTGTCTGTGCTGCGGGGCTCGAGCGAGCTGCTGACCACGTTGCTGGCGCTGCTGCTGGCCGACCCAGCGGTTGACTGGAGCGTGGAGAGGGAGGCGCATGCTGCGCGCAAGGACCAAGACACGGGTGTCAGCCTCAAGCTGTTTGCATCTAGGTGAGCTTGCCTGAAGCCTGCGCTTGTAAAGTTGGTGTGCGCACCCATGAGGTTGTGTGGGCATCACGTCCGTCTGTGTATGCATGCATGCGGATGCACGTGCTCACACCTGTGCCTCCAGCGTGAATGCAGATGAGGATGCTGGTGCCACCGCGTGCATGCACACACAGAGACCCCTTGTGCCGGTCCATGCATGTTCGTTGCTTTTGACACATACGTGGCCTTCTGTGTTCATGAGTGTGTGCATGCGCCCAATGTGCCCATTTAGTAATTCGTCCCTCTGCATGGGGCACGTGCATGCATATGTTTGCCTGTACGCTATGCCGAGCGTGTGCTCGTCTCTCTGCCTGACTGGGCGCGCCAGCTGCTGTGCGCACCATGTCTTATGCGCATGTGAGCCGGTGCTGCTGTGTCCAGGCCTCACGTGCATGCTAGTGTGCTAGCACATGCGTGCTGCTGTGTTGTCGAGTGTGCGTGTGTACGTGGCTCTTCAGGCGCATGTGTGTGTGCTTTAATGTGCCAGTGTGTGCGCGCGGGCATGCTTTTGAGTTGTAGAATACATGACAGTGTGTAGTGTGCGAGCTCATGTGTGCCTGAGTGCACGCTGTTGTCGATTAGGGTGTGCGCACGTGCATGGTTAAGCACCTGCAAGGATGTGCGTTGTGTGCCCACTTATGTGTGCTAGTGTGTTGTACAGTGTGCGCGCGTCGTCATGCACCTGTTTGCACGCGCTTCTGTGCCAGCACACGTGCGCATGCAAGCTGTTGTGCCTAGAAGTATGCGCATGTTGCACGCGCAAACACACACTTGTATGTGCCAGCTTGTGCGTGCTATTGTGTCTTGAAGTGTGCGCATGAGCGCGCTGAAGCACACCCTAATACGTGCTTGTGTGCCAGCATGTGGGTGCTAGTTTGTCAAAAAGTGTGCGGTCAAGCACCTGTGTGCTTACATGCTTGTCTGACAGCGCGCGCACGCGTGTGTTGTGTTGCATCAAAAAGTGTGTGCGTGCACGCGTTAAGCAAGCGCACATACGTGCTTGTGTGTGCCAGTACGTGCAGTAGTGTCGTGCAGTGTGTGCGCGCAAGCGCCTGCTTGTGTCGTGCAGTGTGTGCGCGCGTGCGCGCTCATGTTCCTGCTTGTGTCGTGCAGTGTGTGCGCGTGCGTGTGCGCGCCCGGCGCCTGCTTGTGTCGTGCAGTGTGTGCGCGCGTGTGCGCTCATGTACCTGCTTGTGTCGTGCAGTGTGTGCGCGGCGCATGTGCGCACATGCGCCTGCTTGTGTCGTGCAGTGTGTGCGCGCGTGTGCGCTCATGTTCCTGCTCGTGTCGTGCAGTGTGTGCGCGCGTGTGCGCTCATGTTCCTGCTTGTGTCGTGCAGTGTGTGCGCGGGGTGTGCACGCACGCGCCTGCTTGTGTCGTGCAATTTATGTGCGCGCGGGCTCCTGCCTGTAGTGCGTCCACTCTAGTGTACTTCAGCGTGATCGTCTGTGTGCGCTCTGCATGAGGTTGTGATGTGACTAAATGTCCTAGTGTATGCGTGCGCGCTTCTGCATACGCTTGCCTGGAAGGATGTGTGCCAGCGCGTGCACGTCTTGGGATGTTGACGTGTGATTTTCTGCCTGCGCATTTCCTTGCTTAGGTTGTCTTGGTGTGCTTTTGCATGCACACGTGCGCGCTTGTAAAGATTGGCATGTGTGAATGTGCACGTGATTTTGCACTGGTGTCTGCATGCTAGTGCGCCACAGCATGGGCGTCGTGCGTGCTGTCCGCATGCTGAGCTGTTGCTAGTTACGGCAATGTATGATCGCATGTGAATGCACTCGTGCTTCCTTTTGCATATTATTTTGCTCTGGTGTGCCAGCATCTTGGCCATGCAAGTGCTTGCGTTCCTGTTTTTTTGCGTGTGTGCGTGCATGCCAGCTTCAGCTTTGCATAAGTTTCTGCTTGCAAGACGTTGCTTTGTATTTGTGTGGTGTGTGGTGTGTGTGGTGGTGGGGTGGTGGTGGTGCGTGGCGTGCGTGCGTGCGTGCGTGCGTGCGTGCGCGCGCGGCGCGGCGCGGCGGGCGCGTGGCGCCGCGCTCGTATGTGTGTGCTAGTGTGCGTGCGCACACCATTTTGTGTGTGTATGTTTGTGCGTCCGTACGTGCGTCCGTACGTGCGCATGCACGCGCGTGTGCGTTCGTGCGTGCGTGTGCGTGCGTGCGTGCGCGCATTCGCATTTGTTTGAGTGTGCGTGTGGCAAGTGAGTTTGTTTGTGTTTGCATGCGTGTATGGGTGCGTGTGCGGGCGTGCGTGCGTGTGCATGTGCATGTCTGTAGGGCTTGGTTGCAGTGTACCGCGCATGCCCATGCTTGTTGGCGTGCGTGCCCCCTCGTGTGCAGGTGTATGAATCTGTGGTGTGGTGTCCTTTGCGCATGTGGAATGTGGATGCGATTGTGATTGCTGGTGTGTCCATGCATGTGTGCATATGTTCTTCTGTGGTTTTCTGTGCGCACCTCAAGGGTTGCCCCGTGTGCATGCGCGATGATGCGCCTGCTGTGGCTGCGCATGGATGCTCGCTTCTGCATGCCCGCCTGTGCTCACCCTGTGCGTTGCACTTGTGTGTGCTCCATCTGTTTGGGCCGGTCATGAATGCACGCACTATCTCTTTCTGATTTGCAGGTGTGTGCAAAGTTCTGTATGTTTGCACGCAGGGCAGATTTGTGCGTGTGGTCATGCCTTCTACACGCACACATGTGTGCTGGCGTGTGTTGGAAATGAAGTGTAAAAGTTTACTTGCAGCATGTGCGCGTAATGGATGTCTGTGCCTGCAGGTGTGTCACAGATGGGCTGATGTATGCCTGTAGATGAGCATGTGCGTGCGTTTGTGCGTGCGTCACATGCAAGTGTTCTAAAGCATAGTGCGAGCATGTTCTGGCGCCTGTTGCTCTGTTCTGTATACACAGTAGTTCAATGTATCTGACAAACCATGTGCGCATGCCTGTGAAGGCTGCGCATGAGAGTGATGAGTGCTGTGGTTTTTCTGCTTCTGTTTGACGGCGTGCAAGCGCACATCCTTTGTTTGCCTGTGCGCGTCTTTCAGCAACCAGGCGTGCGCACGCAGCAGGCGCTTGGGCACTTGCCAAGTGTGGATGTTGATCCAGGCATGATGCAGCAATGGATGCTTCAGAGCTGGAAGCCGCTGCGTTCACATCGAGGGGTACAGCAGCAACTGCGGCCGCTGCTGCAGCAGCAGATGCTTCTGTGCTTGATGGTTTCACTACTTGCATGCTGTGTACACATCTTGTTTCTCCCTCGCTTCTGCTTGCAGGATGGAGGAGCTTCAGCAGCCACTGCTGGCAGGCCTGGCTGCTGCCCTTCCCACGGTTGGCAATGGGCTAGCTGCAGTTGTGAGCTACGGCGAAGCACATCTGTACATGCAGCAGCTTCAGGCAGCAGCAGAGGCAGCGCGCAGCAAGGCAGCTGCAGCCGAGGCTGCGATGGCAGAAGCATCAGATGGTGAGGTGGAAGCACTCACAGCTGGAGCAGCAGCTGGTCAAAAGGTGACCGCACTGCTGACAGACTATCGCCGGCTATGCGGCATGGCAAGCAGCAGCATGGGGGCTGCTGCTAGTTGGCTGTGCCGTCACCAAGAGACGCTGCACACGCTGGTGCAGCAGCAGCTGCAGTTGGCAGTGGGTGCAGCTGGCACTGCTGGAAGCGGGCAGGTGCAGGGCCTGCTGGCACCTCCATATGAGTGGGATGTGGCAGCCTGTGACAGGTCGCTGCTGCTGCTGGTTCCTAATGTAGATGGCGCGGCTGCTGAGGGCCCATCAGCGCACACTGGTGTTGTGCGCGATGATGGCATCCTTGCACGGTCGCTTGCACCGGTGCTCAGCGTCACCGCAGGCACCAGCAGCAGCAGCGTAGCACAGCTGCTGCCCCTGGAGGTGCTGCAGCAGTGCCAGCAGGCGGACAGCCAGGGCCAGGTGCTGCTGCTGCAGCAGTCGCGGCTGATGCAGCTGGGGCGCTGGGCTGTGGGAGCATACGCTGCAGTGCTGCAGCACCTGCTGCCAGGTGAGAAGCAATGGACAGTTTGACCTGAATATCCGATCTCTTTGCATTCCACCAGCCTGCAGCAGAGGCACACGTGTGTGTCTGTGGGGCTCTTGGGTGTACTGTTCTGTATGCGCGAGTCAGCAATGAGTGGCTGCGGCGTTCACGTGAGCGTGCCTGACTGTGTGTTAACTGTGGAGGTGGAGGACTGTTGTGGATGTACCGGGGATGTCTGCATGCTGCCGGGGATGCAAACCAGGCGAGCACTACAATCGCACGCAGCGCTGTTGCCTGGCTAGACCAAGCCACCCCGTACCTGCCTGCGCATTGCTGCCGCACCTTCTGTATGCAGGCGACTACATCCAGCACAGCCACCATTGGGCCTGGTCGCAGGCCTTCACAGCAGCAGTGTCGGGCGCCAGCAGGCAAGCCCTGGCAGCAGCAGCATGCACAACACCACAGCTGCCTAGTCCTGCTGATGCTGCCCGCGCCTGGGCCTGCCTGGCGGCCTGTTGGACGTCCTGCCAGCTGCAGCAGCAGCAGCATGCAACTGCTGTTGCTCTTGCTGCTGCAGATGTCGCGGCAGCAGGTACTGCAGGGGCAGCCCAACTGCTTGAGGTCAGCAATGCAGATTTCACTGCAAGTCTGGCACGGCTGGGAGCTTCATTGGGAACTGCCAGTGAGGCGGATTCAGCCGCAGTGCAGCTGGTGGCCAGCAGGGCCTTGGGAGTGGTGTGCAGTGAGCTGCTTGACGCTGTGCAGCAGCTGCACCAGCCACCTGCGGTGGCAGCAGCGCCTGGCAAGGTTGGCAGCAGGTGCAGCTCCCTGCAGCAGCATCTGGTGGCTCTGCAGGCCGTGCTGCTAGAGTACCAGCAGACAGGGCTGTTGTTTGTCATCGACATGTCATCTTCGTTGTCATCTGATGAGCTGCCAGAGGCAGCAGCAACCATGGAGGAGCTTTTGGAGCAGCACGGTGCAGCAGGCAGTGATGCAGAGCTGCAGCAAGCACTGCAGCAGCGGCAGCAGGGCTCGCAACAGCACCGGTGGGTCAACGAGGCTGCGGGGCAGCTGCAGCTGCTACAGCAGCTGCTGGCGGCAATCAAGTTTGAGGCAGTGGCGCCACTAGCACCCTGGGCGGCAGCAGCAGCCAGCAGCGCCGCCTCTAGCTGCAGTGAGCATGAGGCAGGGACTTGTGCTGCAGCAGCAACTGCTGCAGGTAACCAAACACTGATGCTGCAAGCGGGACCGGTCAGTCAGCTGCAGTGCTGGGGTGCTGCTGGGGCGCTAGTGAGCGCCACCTGGCAGCAGCTGCAGCAGCTGGTGCAGCAGGCCAAACAGATTGACCTGCAGATGCAGGCACTGGCAGCAGTGGCAGCTGCAGGTGGAGCAGCAGCCGTTTCGCCAGCTGACACTACCCTGCTGGTGCAGGTGGAGCAGCTGCAGCAGCTGCTGCTGCCCCAGGGCTACGATGCGGCCTATGCAGAGGACTGTGTGGCGGCTCTGCATCTGCTGCAGCTGCAGTGGTCGGAGCTGAGTCAGGCATTTGTGCACTGCCTTGGGGCCTGCATTTGCCCACTGCTAGGACTGTCTCAGATGGGGCTTGAACACTGGCAAAACCTTTGCAAGGAGGCAACATCATCAGGGGTTGCATCCTTACCTGCAGTTGATGAGCAAGCCCTGTTGGTGCTGCAGCAGGTTCTGGCAGCCGCTGCTGCTGGCATTGCAGGTGGGGCCGCAATGCACAGTCAAGACGTGTTTGACGCCCTGGCAGGCTCTGGTGCAGGGGCAGCAGCCGCAGCTGGGTTTGCAGGTGGATCTGACGGCGCTGGCAGCAGCAGCAGCAGCAGCAGCATGTGGAGCACTCCAGAGCCGGCAGCCGCCTGGAAGAGCCTGGTGGCACTGCTGCTGCAGTGCGGCTGCCTGCAGCAGCACATCCAGCAGCAGCTAGGCACAGCAGCAGCTATCGCAGATGACAGTAGTACTGTTGCTGTTGATGTCCTTGGGAGCAGTAAGCCTCTACCTTTGGACCTGGAGCAGTACAGGCCGCTCGCGTTTGTACTGCAAGTGCTGCACAGCCTGCTGCAGGCACCATCAGCTGGCAAGCGGGGGGCAGCGGCAGGTGAGGCAGCACCAGCACCAGCACCACCACGAGAAGAGCCAGGGTTGTTTGACCAGCTAGAGCAGTTGCTGGTGCCTGCAGTGTCCAGCTGCCTGCTGCCCCAGCTACAGCAGCAAGTTGCCCGGCTGCAGCAGCACCTGCAGCTGCTGGGGAGCGAAGCAGCAGGAGTGCTGCAGCGGCTGCAGCATGGCAATACCAGCAGCGGTGGGCCAGGCAGAATCAGCAGCGCTGGTCATGCACACATTGATGAGGCGCCGGCAACTGGCGGCAGCAGCCAAGGCCCTGGGTTGAGTGGCGTGTTGGAGGATACAGCTTGGGATGCGCCTGATTTAGTGCCATTTGAGGCCTTTGATGGTGCATTGGCCGGGGCAGGCATACTGCTCGAAGGCAGTGATGAGCTAGGAGGAGCGTTAGAGGATGCAGAAGACGAAGAGGCAGCAACAGCAGGTGCAGAAGTGCTGCAGCAGGACGACGAGGCGCATGCGCAGTCGGATGACGACGGCCTCGACTGGCTGCTAGAGGAGCAGCAGGCTCAGGAAGCAGCCAGCAGCCGGCCGCAGCGTGACCTGGCGGCGGTAGAAGCAGCATCGGAAGGGCTGCCTGAGCTCGTTCCATTTGATGCCTTTGACCCCTCACTGCCTGGAGCAGGGGCGGTGCTGGAAGCGGGTGAGATAGAGCTGGGCAGGGCCTTGGAGGATGACAGCGGGGAAGCCACTGGCAGCTCAGAGCCTGCAGGAAAGCGACAAGCAGCAGCAGAAGTTGCTGCTTTGGTGAAGCCTGAATCGGCCGAGTGGCAAGCACTGGGCCAGCAGCTGCTGTCTGTCGGGCTGCAGCGTGCACAGCACCTGCAGCGCCAGCAGCAGCTGGCTGGGCTGCAGCAGGCAGGGCCTAGCTGTGACTGGCAGCAGCAGGTGTGGCTGAGGCACCTTGCTGCGTTTGAGTGGCTCTGGGGCGACCTGCTGCAGCTGCAGCTGGAGCAGCAGGGCATGGCTACGCTCACGCAGCATATAGCGCAGCTGGTACAGGCTGCTGCAGTCTCTCTTGGCATACCAGCTGCAGGCAGCAGCGGCGCAGGTACCGGCGAGGGCGCTGCAGCAGTGACGGCAAGTGCCGTGGCTGCGGCTGCTGCTGCTGCCTTGAAGCCTGGCGATGCCTTCCAGTGGTACTTCAGCCAGCTAGGGCTGCTGCAGCTGCTGCCACGCCACCCGGACCAGGCCGGTGACAGCAGCTGCGCAAGCTTGCCGCTGTCCCACTTGCTTGAGCCGACGCAGCAGTCAGAAGGCAGCGCTGGTGTTGCTGCAGGAAGCAGCAGCTTGCTGCGCATGCCAGGCCGTGCTGAGCTGCTGGGTGCCTGGCAGGAGGTGTCGGAGTCGCTGTCAGGCCTGGAGGCCGGCCTGACAGCCTGGCAGGAGGCGGGTGCAGCTGCTGCTGGCGGTGTGGAAGAGGCAGTGGCGCGGCTGGCAGCGCAAGCAGGGGTGGTGGTTGGCGACACGTCAGTGTGCTTCAAGGTGAGAGGCTGTGGGGCAGTGCAGGGCGTTCCGGGTGCCAATGCAGCATGCTGCTAGCAGGCACTCCGGACCTTTGCGGCATGGTCTGGATGCATCCATCCAATGTGCGCAAGCGCACACTGACATGCTAACTCGCGCTTCTGTTGTCTGCCCCTGCAGGTGCTGCATGGGCTTTGCACGCGCAGCCGGCGCTGGTGCTCTGCTGCTGCTGGCCTGCTGGCTGGCGTGAGCCGGCTGGGCGAGGCTGCACTGCAGCTGGAGTGCAGCAGGAGGGGCAGGCTGTGGGCGCCAGGTGGGGCAGGCGGGGAGCAACTTGTACGGTCTTGGTCAAGTCTGCTGAACAGAGCAGAAAAAGGAGCTGCTGCAGATGAGCTAGCGGTACAGCCTTGTGTTGTACTGCTGGCACATGCGTGTACGCACTCACATGCATGCGAGGGAGAGGGAACGCGAGGGAGTACAAGGGAGAATGAACGCGAGGGAGAGGAAACCCGAGGGAGAGAGAGGGAGAGAGAGGAAGGGAGAGGGAGAGGGAAAGACGGAGGGAGAAAGAGAGAACACGTGGCTGCAGCGTTGCCAAATGCAAACCCAGCACTATGTGCTCCCTGCTCCTGCTGCTGTTTTGCCTGCAGGCATGCCTGATGGCGTGGATGCTTTCCAAGGCAACGCCTCACTGCTGCAGCAGCTGCACAGCACAGCAGCAACCCTGTCAGCAGCAGAAACCGAGGCAGCAGCTGCGGAGGCGCTCCTTGCATCATCCCAGGCAGCAGGCCAGCAGGCCGAAGCAGCAGCAGATGAGGCAGCCCAAGAGGAGGCAGCAGCGGAGCACCAGCTTGCTCTCAAGACACCTGCAGCACTGGCTAGGGCACAGGCACTGACGAGTGTGCTGCGGCCCATGGTGGAGTCTGCTGAGTCAGCGCTAGGCTTAGTCACAGGTGGCACTGGAAGCACACTGCGTGCGCTGCAGACGCTGGTAGAGAAGAACTCTGCAGCGCGCGACCTGGCACCTGTCGCTGCTGAGACGCTGGCGCAGCATGCTCGGTGTGTGGCGGTGCTGCAGCGGCTGCATGGCATCGGTGCTGCTGCGGCAGCGGGTCTGCAGGAAGCACTGCTGCTCAACCAGCAGCAGCAGCAGGTGCAGCCTGCAGAGCAGCTGCAGGGAGGTGAGCAGCAGCAGCAGCGAAGGCTGCTGGAGCTGCTGCTGCAGCACATGTCACCTGCGCTGCAGGGTGTGAAGGATGAGCTGCATGAGCTGGGCCAGGTGAGGGGCTGGGAATGAGGCACTGCATGGGATGCAGGTCAGCATGGATGTTTTCAAACCAATGACGACCTACGATTCAAGTGACGGCATGGGTTGAACAGTATGTGTGTTTGCTGGATGGCACATTTCGTGTCACCCTCCCCCAAGCGCCAAGTGGGCGGCCTTGCAACATCGTGCGCCGCGCACATCACGACAATGCTTGCTCAGCACAAAAAGTTTGCCCAACACAAACATGAATGATGACTGGTGTGGCTGCCTGCAATGCGGTGCTGCAGGCGCATGTTCTGCTTACTCAGCTCACCCATCAGTTGGACAGCCTGGCGGCAGCGGCAGAGACAGTGGCTGCAGCCATCTCAGCAGACCATGCCATGCAGATGGCAGCCGGCCCAGGCAGCGGCAAGCAAACACCAGCAGCGGCTGCAGCAGCAGCAAGTGGCAGCAGTGTGAGGCGTGCAAGGGCTGAGGCGCGGCGGCGCGCGTTTGCTGCTGCAGCACTGGCACGCTGTACAGGACGGCTCGCTGGCAAGCACACGGAAGCAGGCAACAGCAGCAGCAGCAGCAGCAGCTGTAGCGGTGCAGCGTCACAGCCACAGACGATTGGTATTGAAGAAAGTAGCAGCACAGGTGGTGCTGCTGTGGGTGCGGTCAGCGAGGTGTCTGCGCTGATCGCTGCTGCCACCAGCGTGGACAAGTTGAGCAGGATGTATGAGGGCTGGGCAGCGTGGCTGTAGAATTCATGCATTGACGGGTGCACATGCAGCACCTCGTGTGACATGCTCACTTTGTGGCTTACCAGCGGCGGTCAGAGAATGCGACAAATCTGCGAGCTGACGTCAGCTGCTCGTCAAATCTGAAAACGTCGAGAGAAGCTTGTCACGAGGCGCAAGATCAGTTGTGTAACATCCACTGCGTTTACTCAGGCAGAGGGCTTGCTAATATACCCTAACGACAACAGCTTCTTGGACACTCACTCTATTAAGCTCTAACTGTACATTGACAACTGAGTTTACAGGCTGATCGCAGCACTCCTCCAGCTCGTTGACTTAAGAAGGGCACGCAAAGCACTCCACATGCCTTTGATGTCATCATTCATTGTTTTTAACATAGTTGTATAAATATAATTATAAGTTGATCTCGAGGATAAGTGCGGCCGGAAGCGCATCTTGAACACGTGGTGTGTACGCTGGAGCAACACCGGTGACCCCATATCGTACAGATGTAAGGCAGCACACGTTGTGGGCTACACGGGCATCTTTGATGCACTATACCAAAACAACATCGGTAGGCGCCGTCATGGTGTGGCCACATCGGGCTACACCGGCCGGTGTGCCGCGGCAGGTGTAGTGCCGGTGTCTGACTGGTGTGCCACGACTCCGGCCCATGTGACCACATCGGGAAACACCGGTACTATACCGCCTGCCAGTTTTTGAGGCGAGGTGGCTGTGAGAGGACGCGGCACTAGCATGCAGTACACTGGCAGCCCACCAAGCTGTGTGACTGTTGCCAGACGTTGCAGTACAATCCACCTTACACCACATTCTTAATGCTCAGCATGCATCAGGGGCACACTGTGAACGGGCAAGACACTAGCATGCAGAACACCTTGAATGTATTATGGGTAGTACCCGCGCCTGCCATCACCTGCATGCAAGCCGCTTGCCTGATACTGGCACAAATAACAGTGCTGTGCAACGTGAGTTTGAACACAGTGAACACAGTGGTTAAGCAAGGGCGCTTGGCAAGGACATGATCCTGGTCAGGTACATCTGCTACATTGCCGCAGCTTTTGGTGCCGCGGTTGCTGCCTCTTGCATTGCAGCCTGACTCAGGCTGGCCTGGCCCAGGCAGCGCTGCCGGCGCCTGAGCCTGAAGCAGGGGGCGGTGTGTGCCCCACCTGCTGTGTCCCTTTCTCGTCAGTGTGTCTCGTATTCCGCATGACAGCGGTCACCTAGATACGCCACTAATCACTTACCCTCCCCCCCCCCCAAAATCCGGTCTGTCGTACTGCTGCATCCTTGTGTGCAACACTGGGCACCCTTGAACGACATATGTAGCAGTTATCTGAGTCTTTTTGGCAGCTGAGGGTGGATATGGCATGTATCGAGGGGGGTATATGCATGTCACCCGAGGGCGCCGCTGCCCGTTGCTGCTGCGGCAGCTGTGTTGTAGTGTTGTACCGCTGCAGAATGCCATCGTTTTGCGAGCTGCCTACAAGCTTTGGATGGATTTTTTGACACATCTTTGTCACCATCATAGGTCAACATGCTTAGTGTCAAGGTGCCTGCACAATATAGGACCTGCCAGCTTGATTGCATCAAAGGGCAGCTACAACTGTCATTGCCACCTGGCAGTACAGCACCAGCCCATACTATTATGATAGTGCCAGCTGGCATGCTCCACTGAGAGCAGCTACATAGCCTGACACGAGCGTATTGTTTTACTTGACTTGATGAGGCTTTTACAAGCCGAAACTAGTCGTCACTTGTAAAATGCTTTGATCTCGTTAGGCTACTCTCTTTCTGCTGCCTGGGTCGCTGACAATCACGTGTTTGTCAACAATCGTTAGGCTACTCTCTTTTTGCTGCCTGGGTCGCTGGCAAACACGTGTTTGACTACAACTGCATGGTGGCTGTACATGTTCTCACTGAGGAATGGCCATTCCATGGCGAGTGGCGTCTACCCAAGCTCCACCGGATCTGCCATAAAGCACAGCTGAGTCATTCTTTACAAAGAATTCCTGCTCTTTAGAGAGGCTGCCTAGTGCATCAAGCGTCGTGCAATGGCATGTTGTAGTATCGCACGTGGGTTTCCCTCTGACCAAATGTGGCCATGGCCAATGGGTCGAAATGCAACCGAGTTGCATTCCGGTTGCATTTTTGCAGATGATTCCTTCGGGAAAACCTCGCAAACGTTTGAGCGCCAGGCCACGAAACTCGGGGAACAAAGGTTTTCGGACATGCAAAACCCGAATCTGGGCTATTTTTGAGCTCGCAGAGGGTGCAGACCCCTAGATTCCTCAAGATTCCGTTTAGCGATTGCATGCAAATTGCAACCGAGTTGCACTACTGCGCTGGCCACTTTTGGCCAGAGGGAAACCCTATTACTGCAGGATGGCAGCAGCCCTCAGGGCAGTGCATGTTGCTGCTGCTGGGCGTGTGTTGCCGCCTATGAATGTGACACGCATCAGCAGCGACGGGACACAGGTTGTATATGATGTGGAACACAGTGAGTGACAGTTTGACTTCAAGTGGTCGGCTTGCTGTGCGACGTGCTGCGAAGCCCATGCACCGACCAGAAGCACGGCATCAGCATGGAATGGCACAGCATTATTGTACAAAAGCTTAAAAAATCTTTTCTCAAGCGCAGCTCCCTCTGCGCTGGCAGAACGTGGTGGCCGTTCACACACCGTTTCTGCCTCAAAAGAAACCGCAGGCCAAACAAAAGCGTGCATGGCTGCATTCGTGCTCCATAAATGTTTGGCATACAGTAAAAATGTACATGCACGACTCAAGGTAGAAGCAGCAACCTCCGAGGCTGCGCCGCAGGTTTGTCGCACGGCACGCGTGGCAGGTGGTTACTGTTTGACTTCGCAGCCAGCCAGCCGGGATGCTCGAGATAGCTTGCAAGGGGTTTCTAATCGTTAATGGTAGGTACTAAGATGCATTCCGCAGCCAAGGCGTCTGCCGCGGCACGGGTGTTGTAATGCAGCACTCGTCTGCAGAATGACCAAATGCCGCAGCTGTATACCACGAGACAGCAAAACACATATCGTAAATTTTCGTAACAGCTCACAGTATCCATGGACATTAGCATTGCTAGCGATGCAGAGTCGCTTCTTGAACAACAGAATTGGTGGCATGCTGCTGCTGCTGCTGCTTCTGCTGCTGCTGCTGCTGCTGCTGACCTGCTCTTACAGTTGCGCTGAAGACATGACACAAAGGCCATGTACAAAGATGCAGCCTGCACCTGTTGGCAGCGGAAGCGCTCAATGCCATGCTGCTCAGCCTGCAGCGCACATCGCATGTATACACGCTGCACATCATCTCGTTGTCACCCGGCCCCCAACCTTCCACACATCTGACTATCCCCTCTTACAGAAATTTTATCATTCTACACAAAGCCCCTGCAACAGACTCAGGCATGCATGTCCTCAGCCCAACACAGTTGTGCTGTGCTGCTGCAGCGGCTGATTAGTACAGCACATGCGGCGTTCTGCAAAGCTGAAGCCACACATGCACAGTGCATGGTATCATCACTAATGCATGGTATGAATATCCAATTGGTTGGATGCATGTTGCAACTCCCACTCTTCCGCAACTCCTATTGCAGTTGCCCGCGCAGGTGTTGCCGTCTTGCCGTGCGGTGTGCCACACAGGTGGTCCGTGCCAGCAGCGGTTACACGATTTGCCGCATCTTCGAAGTCGCCAATCGTCCTAGTTTCACCTCCCATGCTAAGCGACGTGTAGATACAGGGCATGTCCAACAGCTCACACAGCTTCAGCCTGGCCCGGCCTGGGGCCCAGGGCCTAGGGCACACCTGCAGCTGCTCCAGCACACAAGGCAGTGCTACAGAAGCCGTAGAAATAGGCAACCGAACGGTGGTAAACAAACCAGTGTTTGGAGCATGTATGTTTTTTTGTTTCAGAGTATGTATTGTACAGCGCAAACATGTTTTGGCGGTGTGATGCATAATTGGTTTTGCGGCGGCACCAAGCGGTCAGCATTCAGATTTGCCCTCTTCTTCCCTAACCAGACTTGCTACGTACATTGCATTTGGTGTCTCCTTCTTTATTTGGCGCTCGGAAAGTATGACTCTTTGTTTGTCCGGCTCCTTCCCGACGCATGGCTATTCTTGGCGGCTGAGCCTCCTTGAGCGGCAGTGAGCTGAGCTGTCCGCAACTTTTAATGTTTCAGGTGTCCGTTGCAATGTGCAACCCATCAGCGCCCTCTCTTGAATTTGCAGTAGGTCTTAGTTCATTTTGGTGCCACGTGAAGAAGCAGCAGCACTCTTAACCCAGAAGCGAATGTATATCTTGGTTGGATCTCAACCTCAAGTTGGAGCCCCAAACATCTCTCGCTTTGTAAGCAGCAGCACACGGCCCCCCTGTAACAATTCACACACGCGCTTTCTCTTGTGCACACACAATCATCACCATCAAAACACGGCAGATAGGCCCTTAAGCATGATGCACAAGTGGCTCACGCCACAGCCCATGACATCCAGGCAGCTGCAGCCTCACCCGGCTAAGGCAAGTTGCTCCTGTGCCAGCAGCGTTGTCAAATCTTCAAACGCTACATCATAGCAGAACTTGAGGAACTTGTCAGCGCTCATAATAGCTGTATCAGGCCCCATTGCTTTCTCTGCTTGGGCATTGTCCATGCTGCGCTTGTATGCCGCCTCACCAGAGGCAGTGGTATATGCCACAATTGTGCGCATGCGCTGCGCTCGCTGCTGCCTGAACTCCTGCACTGCCGCCAGCTGGGGCTGCCCCACTGCTGCTGCTCCTGCCAGTGCTGCGCCTACCCCCCAGGCATCCTCCATGGCCTGGTTCAGGCCCTGGCCTGCAGGACAAATGAAATAAGAAGGCAATGAAGAAAAGCAAAATCATGTGTCGGCTGTCATGCGCAGCAGCAGAAGACGGAGCAACAAGTGCTCCACGCATTGACAGGGTACATGCAGGCAGAGGTGAGGTGCGGCTTGCAGGAAGGTTGGTACAGTCTATGTGGCATGCAGTTGCGGCAGGAGCACAACAAGGTGGCTGCAAATGGTGGTGCATATGGTTTTGTATGATAGCAGAAGCAGAAGCAAAGTTTGATTCAAGTTGCAGTACAGGCAGTCGAAAGCAAGAGCTTCTGGAACATTTTCCATGGCACAGAGCAGCTGCTTGCACCAAGACAGGCATTGCAAACTGCCTGCACTGTCCCTCATGCAAAACTGGTGCGAACGCAACCACCAACGCACGCTGCCGCATGGGTCAACTTGGCTTGCAAGAAGATGCTGCTGTTGCTTGCACCTGCCTTCTGTCAAGCAATGCATGCAGCTGAGGTTTGGGGGGGGGTTGCTGATCTGCCTTGCTCGTGGCTCACAGCCAAAGGCAACTGCAGCCGACTCCAAACCACTGATGGCCTATAACAAGACTGTCGCCAGATCCCGCCTGCCGGCCATGCTAGCACAGGCACCCCTGCACACGCCACTCAAAGCTGTCTGCACAGTCAGCTCACCTGTTGGCCGCAGCGGGTGTGCTGCATCTCCCATCACCAACACACGGCCACTGCCATACGCAGCAGGCGTCATGTCACTGGCGGGCCGCACATAGATGCCGTGCTCCACCAGGCAGGTGCCAGGCGTGCCACCTATGACTCCAATATGGTATCACTGAACCCAGCCATTGCCTGCAGGCAGCGAGCGCGTGCTTCTTCACCCCGGCTTGCATCCTGTGCGCTGTAGCCCTGCGTATCAAGAGCAGCACTGTCGTCAGCTGCGCTCGCTGCCTGCTGCTGCTGGTCTGACTGACCTAGCGTCTTGTGCTGCTCTTTCTGCTGCTGCGCTTCTTGCTGCTGAGTGCTTTTGCTGTCGTTGCTGTTGCTGCCATTGCCCCTCCTTAGTGGCTCCAGCAGTGATGCGGGGTCAATGCCCTGCTCTGCAAGCTTCTCATCTGCACACCAACAGCAGGGGGAAAGTGCAGGCAGTGTTACAGTGGTGCTGTGAGTTCAGCACGGCACTGTTTCATCACCGGCAAGATTGTAAAATTGTGTTGGGCCAAAGGCAGAGAATCACCAGCACAAACATAGCAGTCACGTGACAACCTGCACAAACGTGCAGTAACGTCACACAATAGCAGCATCAACACACCGCTGTGCTTTCTGTAATTCAAGACACCCACACACCATGCATCTCCTCACCGCTGACACCAACTGTCCACACATAGTCGCCGGAGTTGATGGGGTAAGCGAAGAAGAAGCGTCCAGAGTCCTGCACAAACGCGCTGCTGCTGTCCTGCAAGTCCAGCCCTGCAACCACTGCTGATGCTGCAGGCAGCCGTGCACGCCACACCACAGTCTTGCCGTAGCTGGGGGGTCCATCCCCCACTGCCTGCCTCCTCACTCTGCTGAAGTAGCCATCTGCTGCCACCAGCAGGCCTGCCTGCACAGGTGGCTGCTGGCTGCCCTTGAAGTGCACAGTCAGCAGTCCAGTGGAAGCATCCTGATCATAGCTGGTGAGGCAGGGCAAAGCGGAAGGGGGGGCGGGAGAAGGGGCGCAAAGTCAGGCAGGGATCACAACTTGGCAGGCCAGGGTTGGGCTCCAGTGTGCAGGCAGGAAGCCAAGTACTTGGCATGCAGGGGATGAGAATCCTTAACCAGATATGTCACTGCTTGCAGGACAAAGAATGGATGCCCAAGCACAAGGCATTCACACAAATCAGCCAGAACAATCACAGAGCAATCACACAATGCCAGGACTCATACCCACATGTCATGAATAGCTGCATGATGGCTGGTTGTTCCTTCCTGCCTGCAGCATGCCTGCCTTGCTAATTCTAATGAATCATTCATTGGCTGTCTACATCAGGCCACTCACTGGTC
Source organism: Scenedesmus sp. NREL 46B-D3 (assembly GCA_014080715.1). Taxonomy (NCBI): domain Eukaryota; kingdom Viridiplantae; phylum Chlorophyta; class Chlorophyceae; order Sphaeropleales; family Scenedesmaceae; genus Scenedesmus; species Scenedesmus sp. NREL 46B-D3. The sequence continues at coordinate 176,592 of JACERP010000189.1, read as the reverse complement.
AAATTCTGAGCCCAGCTGCACTGCTGTTGACTGTGGCAGCGCCCGCAGCAGCATTTGCTGAATCTCATACCAGCCCAGCAAGCAAGGAGTCCTTTAATTTAAGAAAGTCGCAGCAGCAGATGCAGAAGAAGAGGCACAGCTACAACCCAGCACGCGATAACTCAAACTACTCTTGCGTAATCAATAGAGTGTATGAGTGTATGCCTTCAGCGGCTAGCTGTTTGGATAATGAAGAGAACCCATCACTGAACGGTGAATGCTTCACAGGCAACTGCAGGAGATGACGAACAGCCACAATTTGGCTATGCATTGCTGCTGCACTTGCACAACCTTGGTCCAGCTCCTGCTGGCATGTGTGCAGTACCCAGGAGTTGATAGCACACAGCCAAGAGCTGCACCTTCTCGGGCCCTATCAAGTTTTGTGCCGCTGCTCTGTGCTTGCCTTTGTTCACCTGTATCCCTGCTGCTCAAACTCCTGTCTGTTTTTGCTGATTTCTGTCTCTTTGACGAGGGTGCCATCTGCTGCCAGCACCCGCTGCGTTTTGAGGAAGGCTGCCTGCTTCAACAGCTCCACATGAACAGCTGTAACACATGACATGGCATGTGCAAGGTGTAGGGCTTCAGACTGCAAGGTTGGCAGATCAACACATGTGTGTGCATGCACCAAAAGGCATGAAGGCACAAACACACAAAGCCCCTTAGTGTGGGCTGTGTTAAGCTGCTGACCGCAAAGCACAAAAATCCACATTTCAAGTGCTTGTCAGCAAGTCCTGCAAGCAGCTGGATCTGTGTCGCACCTGGATCTATGGCGCGCAGCGCCTTCTGCCCATTCACATCCAGCCCCAGCCCTGCCCCACGCCTGGACAATGCAGGGCAACGCTCGTACACTGCTACCTGCACACAAGTCACGGACGTGAGGGTGGAGCATAGCGCTGTCTGACAACCTTCCATACGCATGCAGCCGGAGTGTGGTGGCCCCTTGGACGCTTGCAGATAAGACATGCTTTTAGTCAACCACATTACTGTGGCTTGCGTGCATTGCCTAGCTTATCCTGCTGTCAGCGGCCAAGCTGGAGTGCCAAAGCAGCATCACCTTGAGCTGTGGTGCAGCTTTGTGTAGTGCCAGAGCCGCTGCCAGCCCTCCAGGCCCCCCTCCTATAATAACCACATCCATGCCTAGCGTTGTACTATCCATACCACTTATTGGACGGCACTGGCAGTACGTGCTGGAAGAAGCCTTTTGATTTGATCTGAGGTGCTCAGCAACCTGGGTGCTGGCGTTGCCACGTACACCAATATAAGAAAACCGATCACAATGGTCAAGCATCCACCACTATCTCTATGCATGTGCAGCGGTCAACTGAATTGTAACTGCTCTTTATAGCAACAGCTCCTACGAGAGTACCCCATCCCGTACGGACCTTACGACGGGTGCAGCTGCTAGCATGATGACCTGTTATCCATGGAAGTATTTGATTGCATTCTATAATATTTACAGTAATAAAAGATCGGCCAGCATAAAACTACCTTACCCTCAACATCAGAAAACTGTCCTGCAACCAACATACCAGCCGATCCAGGCTAGTGGGCGGCGGCGGCACACGAAGCTCGACTGTATAGCATTTGTTGAGTTAAAACAGCATTACGACGATGTGGTGCACAGCGCAAACAGCGATGCCAGCACACCATTGATGTCTTGGGTGCTTGCAACAGGATACAGCTCATGATTTGCACTCTCAAATCCCCTCACTCTCGCCTCTCAGCACATCAATATAAACAATGAACAATAAAAATTATGTGCACCCCTGAGCTGCGGCACCCCCCACACCAGCAGTTGTTGAGTTGCTGAGTGCTCTCGCCTCAGCATGACATGTGCTACGGCTACATGACCTGCCGTGCCAAGTGCAAGCAACGCACAGTCAGATGTAAACTGTAAGCTCGAGAGGCTCGAGCTCACCTAGCAAGGCAAACCACTATGTAGACAACCCAGCACAGCCGCTACTCAAACACATATGCCGCCTGACAACCACACTGGTCACCTGCAGCAATCACAGCACCTGCCACCACCACTAGTAACTAGTGGCCCAGAGGCATATGCAGTCACCACATTAACATCACTGGTGGCTATGCAAGTGAAGCAGCCCAGCCCCATCAGCCTCGCTGCACCAGGTACTGACACAGCACATGGCGCTCTACGCATAGCTTGCACTTGCTGTACCCTTGACCACAGACCCTGTGCAGCAGTCCTGTGCCAAATCGGCAGTCTGCCACACTCCTCACATCATGCGCATGGGCACCAGACAGCCACCTCTGTGCCTACGAATCTTACCAAACACTCCACGCAAAATCATGTGATCAGTGCGCCTGCTGAAGCGAGGCACCAACATCAAGACCATCACCCTCCCTGCCATGTTTGCGGCAGGGCATAACCTATCATACCTGCTTTTACTACTGCTTGCACACTCGAAGACCATAGCTGCCACAGCTGGTGCAGTTGCACACCATCATGCTCAGCTCTTGAAGCTCCACACACAGCTGGAAACACAGCTGCAACCACCGCATGCAGCTGCAAGTCCTCAGCTGCAGCACAGCCACAACAGATACCTTCTGCAGGAGCTTATCGCAGTTGCCGATGTACACTAACCAGCTGCTGCTCTACTCGCGGGCCTTCTTGCGCAGCTCCTCCAGCTCCATGTCAATGGCATCCTTCACAGGCCGCCCCTCAGGCAGTGCAGCCACAGGCGCGCTGCTCTTGCCTGGGGCCAGCATGCCCTGCTTCAATGCTGCCAGCTCATCCTCCACTGTGCCGCCCTCCAGGGCAGCAAACTTGCTCTCAAGGCCATCGCCAGCTGTCAGCATTGTCACAGCCTCACTCTCAGCCTCCATGGCAATGACCTAGCAGCAGCAAAGAGTAGATGGATGCAAACACAAACAGCCATAGTGAGGACGAGCAGCAGTGATGCCATTGATGACATGCATGATCACAGCCTTGCTCTCGTACTGCATGGGTTGCAACGACCTGGTACAAACAAGCACTGGAGTGATGCTGCAGATGACAAGGAGGCCCAGAACAGAGGATGTGACACGCCACTGCACTGCAGCAGCACCTTGCCGGACCCGCACCTTCTCCTCCATCTTGTCAAAGGCCACCACTGAGTTGTTGGAGTTGAGGTTGCCCACCATCTCCTGGATCTGCTTGCTGGTCTTGGCAGAGGCAGCGCGTGCCTTGAGTGTGTCCTTCTTGCTGCGAGCCTCTGCCAGCTTGCCCTCCAGTACACTACACATATGTGCATCAACATCAGCACGCGGCAGAACAAAGGCACGTCAACAAGCAAAAGCAGCAAGCCCAAGAACACTTGCACAACCATACGAAGGCAGGAGGCAGGTTGAGAGCAGGCACAGGAGACTAGGCACAGCCAGGCAGTGGAGGGCTACCTGTCCCAGAGCTGCCATAGCTTAATACACATGCCATGACAAGCCAAACATAACATACACAGAAACACCGGCAGTAAGCAACTGATTCATAAGCACATCACCACCTAACCACCAACACAACCTACCGTGTGTTTGCAATCAACTGGTCCACGGCTTTCTGCTGTGCCTCCAGCTGTGTGCGCATACTGTCGGAGTTGTCCTGCAAGCAGTCATACCATGTCAGCAAGTCAGTAAGGCAGCTACCCACAGCAAGCTGTAGAGCAAAAACCACACCGCCAGCTGGCAAGCACCACTACGTATTGTAAACACTACTTTATGTCGACACTGCAGGACCTGCCACAGCCGTGCAGGTGATAGCAGTGCACAAGAGCCCATTCCACAGCAGCACGGCCCATCACAACCAGCAGCAGGGGCGCGCATGACGCCTGCATGTATTGATGTACGGCAAGCACTGTCCAAGGCCATGGTGGCAGCACATCACACACACCTGGTAAGCCTTACGCCTCTTAAGTGCCTCACGTGCCAGCTCATCCTCCCCCTTGCTCACTGCCAGCTCAGCGCGCTTCAGCCAGTCGTCCTGCAGGCCAATGGTAGCAGCACCAGCAGCGACACAGGGCAGACAGCAGCAGGTCACACATGAACTCCATGACCACCCAAACACACAACATCGCTGCCTTCTAGCCTCAAAAACGGCCCTGCCAAGCAGGGGTCTGATGAAGCAGCCATGCTGCAGCTCCAAGCAGCCATGATGCTGCCGTTCCAGATATGTGCCGCTGCGCTGTCACACCTGGTAAAACAAGATCGAAAGCCAGCTATTCCCTGCGTTTAAACACTCTACGGTGCCGTTCATGACTGATGTATGCCCAGGCACACAGCATCTGCTAGCGACTGTTCATTGTGTACTGCACTCATTTTTGCAGCAGCTGCACGCATGCTAATGCAGCCGGCTACAAGCACATCTGCTGTGTGTGTCAGGCCCCTGCTGATCACTCACCGCGGTCGCCTGTGCCTGCTTGTACTTTGCCTCCATCTGCTTCTGCGATGCCATCACCTGCGCGCATGCATGCATGCATGGATGCATGGCAGCAGACATACAACTCTGAGCAAACAGCCAAAATCCTGTCCTCCTGACGAGGCGTCACAGCAAGGGCAACTGCAACTGCTGATGTTACCATTAAGCCTCCTTAACTGGTGCAGCTGTACAATGAGTTGCACAAGCTGCAGTATAGATATTGCACGGCAGGCATGTGTGCACTACCAAGGGCACACACCTGTGCAGATGCCTGGCGCATCTTGATGAGGTCTTCCTGCATTTCATTCACAACCTGATCCAGCAGCTTCTCAGGGTCCTCAGCACTGGACACTGCAAGGACATACACCGCAGCATGAGCAGCAAGCAGTGCAGACAGACAGACCAGTAGTTGGGTCACTACCCACATCTCACCAACTGACAGCACACTGGTATGGCAGCCAGGCTAGCACTCTCACATTCTGTGCACAGACGATAGGCGACTGTAACGCAATGTAACTAAACCAAGTCTCAATTGCGTGTCCATGACGGCGTATAGGAGCAGGCAGGGCTGCCAGCCCACCACCAACACCACACAGCAGCACCGGCACTACCCTGCACCCTCGCCATAATCCACTTCGCACGCACCAATCTGGTTGGCGTATGACTGGATCACCCGGGCAGCCCTAGCAAAGAGGTTGGCCTCGATAGCAACTGAGCGAGCCCTTCTAGTGCTTGTGCGCGATGCCCGCACTGGTGCAGCGACATGCACGCTCCTCCTACCAGCAAAGCCAGAACTGGCGACGCGCATGCCCCTCAATTGTTGCTGCATGGTGCTTGATAGCGTGCCTGAGGCTGTAGTGCTAGTCAGATGCAGCGCGTTGCTCTAGTGCTGCAAGAGGAACAGTATAGGCAACGCGTTGCAGGTCAAGGTCCTAGTCAGTCACAAACTGCCGGTGCAATTGTGATCTGCCTGCTGAGAATGTGCGCAGACGCTACCATTTGGTGGCCTAGGGTCTGGTGTATTCTAACAGTGTGAGGTGTCCGCTTTCCCTTGGTTGCTTACATCTTGCTTGGTTCACGCTTCTAAGTGAAGTGAGTCTGCGTATCTTGTCCGTTTTCGGTATAGGGAGTCGCTCTCTGCAGCACTTCCAGCAGGAGCTCTGGTGCAGTCCGTTGAGGTGCTTGATGTCGAGCCTGCAGCATCCTTGAGATATGCGTGTTAAGGAGTTTACCTAGATCTCTCAAAATAGCCAAGTAGTAGACCACGACGGCCACCGTCAGGTACTCCAGCAGTGGATGGCATTGAAGTACTGTACATAGTCAGGGTAATAAACTTTGAAACTTGAGAGCCCTTTCAACTCATTCACCAGGACTTTGCAAGAGGACCAATGCAATTGCACTGCTTGCCTGCTGAATGTGCTTCTGCACAACATGACCCAGTTTGCTATTGCTGCTGTTAGCCAGCGCTTGCACCAACAGCTGTTTTCACCCTGTTGACGCCCTTCTTCTGTTATGCTTGCAGGATGTCTAAGGCCCTAAAACACCGGTGGTTGGCTTCATATCAAGAGCAAACCAAGCAGCAGGATCCTCCGCAGCAACCGCAACAGCACCAACAGGAAGAGCAGCAGGCAAAGCAACCAGCAAGCGGAGCGCAGGCTGCACCGCAGGTGATGCTCAAATTGCATCGGATTTGCAAGACAGCCGTATGCTGCTGCTTGTTCAGCAATCCTTATCAGCTTTTGCGCTGGTTGCACTTTAATCCTGCACGGTTGTGCACACATCAGCAGCTGTTGGGCCATTTGTTACTGTTAATGAACATCTGTCTTTCCTTGCAGGCAGAGCAGCAGCAGCCTGGTAGCACACAGCCGCAGCCGCAGCCACAGCTGCTGCAGCAGCAGCAGCAGCAGCCGCAGCTTCAGCAGCTGCACCAGCAGCAGCAACAACAAACTGCAGCTCAACCACCAGATCCTGCAAGAAAGCTCGCAAAACCACCTGTGGTTGATGGTGCAGCGCCAGCCACCGCACAGGCCAAGGTTGAGCCGCCCAGTGCACTTGCAGCTGCAGGCACAGCACCCAGCACGCAGCAGCAGCAGCAGCAGCAGCAGCAGCAGCAGCAGCAGCAGCAGCAGCAACAACAAGCAGCAGCGGCGCAGGCTGCGCAGCAGCAACCGCAGCAACCAGCAACTTTGCAGCAAGGGCAGACCCAGCAGCAGCAGCAGCTTCAAGCTCAGCCGGGCAATAGTCAGCAGCAGCAGCCATCAGCCGCAAAGCCTGCTGGAATTGCAACGGCAGGATCAGCAGCAGCAACAGCAGCAGGCCCACAAGGTCCTCCTGCGGGTGCACAGTCGCCAGGTCCGGCAGCAGCAGCAGCAGCAGCAGCAGCAGCGGCGCCGCAACACAGGGCAGCTGGTGCAACCCCTTCCAGCCATCACCACACTGCGCACAACTCAAGTCTGCTGCACCGCACCAAGAGTGGGCAGACTGGTGCAGGAGTTTTGGGAGGTCTGCTGGACACAGCAATCACGCTCTCTGCAACGCCGGTCAGCAGGCCGGTGCCTGGCAGCACCCCAACAGCAGTCAAGCGTGAGTGAGCAGCAAGAGTGGTTGCATAGGTTTGGGGGGTGGGAGCACCCAGCAAGGAAGGGGGTGGTGTGTTGCTGGGAGGATTGCACCAGGGTAGCATCCCGTACGCGCAATAGCAGCAGAGCATTGGATAGCGACCCGTATCAACAGCTAGATGTGGCAATTTGGCAGACTTGTGATGCCCTGCCATGTGTGCATGGCGTCATGTGCTGATGCCTTTGCGTGTTGCCACTGCTGCTGCTGCTCCTGGAATGCGCTGCATGACGATCTCGCAACCAGCAGCTCGCCAGCCAAAGCTGGAACATAACCAGCAGCAGCGCCGTCAGCAGCAGCAGCAGCAGCAGCAGGAGCAGCAAGCGGCTGGCTCCACACCAGCAGCAGCGGCAGCAGCAGACAAGCCAGACAAGGCAGCAGCAGCGGCGGGCAGCAAGGCGGCACAGCATACAGACAAAAAGCCTGCTCCAGCTGCTGCTGGCGCTGCAGTGCAGCATCCTAGTGGCTCTGGCAACCACAGCCCCACCAGCCAGGATCTGCAGCAGCAACAGCAGCTGGTGCAGCAGCAGTCAACAACCAAAGAAGACACAGCCTCGCGACCTCATGCTAAGGCAAGCAGCCAGCGCTGCGGGAGCTGCACAGCATCAGACGCATGAGCTCAAGGCAGTCAGTGTTGCAGGGTCGCATGTGGAACACTGTATGTTCATTGTACGCTGTTCCGTAGTTCTGAGATAAGGCTATGTTTCACGAATAATGTGTGCGTCTGGCACACGATGTTACTCGCGGCCGCCTGACGTTGCTTCACATGTGCTTATCTCCCTGCTCTGCTTCTGCACTGCCATTTCTGCAGGTTGAACCAGGCAAGGAGCCCGGCAAGGAGCCCGGCAAGGAGCCAGGAGCTGTGGTTGGTTCTATCGCTAGGCCTGCAGACAAAAAGCCAGCAGCAGCAACGGCCAAGCAGCAGCAGCAGCAGCGGGCTGGCGCAGGCGCTTCAGGCAGCAGCAAGTCAGCAGCAGCTGGCGTCAAGCGTAAGGCTGCAGATGGTGCTGCTGCCGCTGCTGCTGGTAGGGCTGGAGATGAGCCTCCTGCAAAGAAGAAAGCATCAGGTGTGTGGCCAGGGTTGTGGACGAACATGTGCATGCGCATGCTTGCTAGAGCGGCGCAGACCGTTTCGTATGCTTAATGCACCAAGCCTGCCGTCGATGGGTAGTTTCACTTTGCTTCTGCTGCACCAGCATTTGCCGCCAGGACGGCGCAGTTATGCAGCCCGAGGCAAGACATTAAATTGCTATACCTGCATATATTGTGTGTGTTCTGCCAGCCGGGGTTCCAAGCTATGCCTCCTGTGTTTTGCAACACTGCTAGCCCTGCAAGCGATCTACTTTAGTCTCACTTGTCTAGTTCAGTCACAGCTGTGCTCTTGGTGGCGCATTGGTATTTCCTGCGCTGTGGACTGCAGCTGCAGGCTCATCAGCAGCAGCACTGGCAGCAGCAGCAGCAGGCGACGGTGATGACTCTGACGACGCTGCGTTGGTGGTCCGGCGCAAAATTCCGCCCAGCAACAAGCAGCAGCCACAGGCGGCACCAGGTGCTGCAGCAGGCAGTGCTGCTGGTGGGAATGCTGCTGCAGCAGCAGTCGCTGGCAAGGAGCCTGGTAAAGTGTCTGGCAGTGAACATGTGCCTGGCAGAGGTGCAAAGGTGAGAGCGGCAACAACAATGCCTGACACAGAAAGATGGCTGCTAACAACTGTGCGTCAGAACTCGGCGCACCTTGTACCAGCAATCACTGGCGGCTCTGTGATCTTCACTGCAGTAGGCTGGATGCGCTGCGTTGCTGGCGCCAGCAACAGCCGAGTGGGTGCAATGCAGCGACTTCATTGCAGCAACCCATTTTTCCAAGCGAGGCAGCAGCTTGAGATGCGGGTGTGCAGATCAGCAATGGATGAAGTACACACCAGATGAAGTTGCAACTGGCGCTGGGGGCAACTGTGAATGCTGCATTACTCTGTTGCTGCCTGCAGAGGCCAGAGCCTGGTGCCAGCGGCACACCAACAGGGCAGAAGCAGCTGGGCAGCAAAGCAGCAGCATCGCGCACACCCGGCTCTGCAGCAGGCGAGTCGCAGCCTCACAGGCAGAGCCGGCTTGCAAAGCAGAGCAGCACCACAGCAACCGCAGCAGTTGCTGCAGTTAGGGCTGCTGCCGCTGCTGCACCTGCTAGCTCCAATGCAGGGGACAATTTAGACGAGCAGCAAGGGGCTGCCAAGCAGCAGCAACAGCAGCAGCAGCAGCTGGCGCTGGTCAAACAGGCGGGAATTGACAAGCATGCGAGGCAGGACAAGGAGCGCAAGCAGCAGCAGCAGCAGCAGCAGCAGCAGCAGCAGCAGCAGCCGGGTACAGCTGGTAGTGACCAGGCTGGCAGTGACAAGCAGGGCGGCATTGCAGATCGTGCCCCCAAGCTGCAAGGCCAGCCGGCACTGGTTGATGGCCGCGGTGGTGCCACCATAGGTGGGATGCACAGTGTCGAGCACCGCCAGCAGCAGCAGCATCCGGCAGCAGTGTATGTAGAGCCTCCTGATGGCGGGCAGTGGCGCCGAGCTCAGCTGCAGTTGGGCAATGTGCACAACTTCCAGCAGCTGTTGCGTCAGCTGCAAGGGGAATTCCCACACCTGCTGCCTGACAGGGACATGCTGCGCATCAAGGTGGTGTACCAAGATTGTGATGGCGACTGGGTGATGGCGCTGCCTGACCAGCGCTGGCGTGCGTTTGTGGAGGTCGCGCGCAAGGTGCTGGTGTGCCACACTCCATGAGCAGTGCTGACGTGCCAACGAGCAGGTTGTGTTGTTGTAGGTTGAATGAATGGCTCATGGGCTCTAAGTACATGCACAGCTGAGTACCTCAAGCAATGCTGGATCGCGAGACACATTGGTCCTGTTGTTGCTGTTAAGTGATTTGCGAAGTCTGTAGCAAGCAGCAAGGCATGCAAGATTCAGTAATGTACATGAGTTGTAATGATGTTTGGCCACCAACTATTATCTGGTGCAGCTTTAAGCTGGGCAGCCAATCACTGGCATCAGGCAGGTCGTCTCGTAATGTTGCTGGATAATTATGTTAGCAATATGTTGGTGACACTGATCACAGCACAATATATCTTGCAAGAAGAATTATCTGGCAAAGCAGGTACGCCCCTTTAGATTGCCAGGCATGCATCATCACTGTATCTTAGTCAGCCAAATATCACATACAAGTTGCACCCAAGCCCAGAGCAACTCAGTAGGGCACGGGACCGACGCTGTACAGCCATCATATTAATGAAAGACTCAAGTCCAAGCTTGGTGATGAACATATCCTGGTGGCCAATCAGCAACACACGACAGCTGTCACAAGCAGTACAACAATCTTTCATGTTTCAGATGATACTGGTGTGCCTTCCAGCAGCACCTTGCATTGCCTGCAGCCCGTCGTGACCAAATCCTGATGGCAAAGCTTCCTAATGCATCATGATCAACCAACCATGCGGACTAAACTCCCAAAAGTGAACCCAACAATATCTTGCTGAAGTCATGCTGGCGCGGTCATTTCACATGATTTGCATGTACCTGGGGCCGTGGGATTTAGTTTGTTACGTGATGATGATGGCACCCAGAGCAACTCTGCAATGCAGAACGGCACTCACACCATGCCACAGTCACTCCTAACCGGAGTACTCTTGCAAGTATCAACACAATGCAGTGATGGCTTTCCAGCCAGTTTGGTGGTGTTGAAAAACACCAGTTTGTGGTTTGCACTGAAAGCAGTGCACCAGGTTTGGTCAGCAGCAGCAGGCGGCTGCTTACTCGGCTGCGGCCTCTCCCTTCTTGGACTTCTTGGGCAGCAGGTGGGTGTGGATGTTGGGCAGCACACCACCACTGGCAATGGTCACGGTGCCCAGCAGCTTGCTGAGCTCCTCATCGTTGCGGATGGCGAGCTGGATGTGGCGGGGGACGATGCGGTTCTTCTTGTTGTCACGGGCAGCATTGCCTGCCAGCTCCAGCACCTCAGCTGCCAGGTACTCCAGCACTGCTGCCAGGTACACGGGTGCACCAGCACCGATGCGCTCTGCGTATCTGCCCTTCTTCAGGTAGCGAGCCAGACGACCCACGGGGAACTGCAGACCTGCCTTGGAGCTGCGGGACACAGCCTTGCCCTTGGCCTTGCCTGCTGCCTTGCCACGACCAGACATGATTGCTGTTGTTTGCTTTTGTAGAAATGAGAAGGAACAGGGATCGTAGTTGACACTATGATGCATCGTTGAGTGCTTATATACGCAGCAGAGGAGTGCTGGCAGTCCAGTGGTCGTTTTACAGGCGTCGACCTCAGCTCTGAGCTCGATCGGCGAGTTGAGTGCGGCAGACTCGTGCCCGGGCCCGTGCAGCGCATGAAGCCGTATATAAGCTTTGAGTGCTGTTTCAACAATGCAAAGCAAACGTTCTTAAAGTCAACTCACACTCTTGACCTCACGCGTCAACAACAGATTGAAATGGCACCCAAGGCAGCTGAGAAGGCTCCGGCTAAGGCCCCTGCCAAGAAGACCACCGACGGCAAGGCCAAGAAGAAGAAGATCAGCAAGGCCGAGACCTACAAAATCTACATTTACAAGGTGCTGAAGCAGGTGCACCCCGACACTGGTATCTCCTCCAAGGCCATGTCCATCATGAATTCGTTCATCAACGACATCTTCGAGAAGATCGCTGGTGAGGCCAGCAGGCTGGCTCGCTACAACAAGAAGCCCACCATCACTTCCCGCGAGATTCAGACTGCCGTGCGCCTCATCCTGCCCGGCGAGCTGGCCAAGCACGCCGTGTCTGAGGGCACCAAGGCCGTGACCAAGTTCACCTCTGCCTAGGCGGGTGGCTGGCTGTGGCTTGTGCAGGTCATGCCAGGCAGCTGCCTGCGTGCCTTGCTCAACAACCTACAAACTGGTGTTTTTCAACACCACCAACCCGACTGGAAAGCAGTCGTTCATTTTGACGTCAACTCATTTGTGCCTGACAGCATATCGAAGATGGCTGTCTGCAGTGTCTTATTCTCGCACAATTGTATGCTTGAGCACCTGCAGGTCAGCATCATTACGCTGATGCAGCTGCTATGGTGTCAACTGCAACATATGCTATCCACTACTTCTGTACTTTCAGAAGTATTTGTACATCAGCTGCCTGGCTGTATGCATTTGCAAGTTTGCAGTGTGTTGATCACTGGCAACTGCTGTGCTTGATATCATTGGTCAGTTCATCATTATCACCCTCCCAGCAGTGGGCGGGTGGTAAATGCTTCACCCTCCGAGCAGCACCCTGCCCAAGCCTCTTTAACAATCTGCCCATCATTGGAAACAGCCTGTAGTCAGATAACTTGAGGATGGCGTAGCTGAAACACTGTGTTTATAACACATTTTTGCCGTGCCTCTTTTGTCATGCGTGCAATTGTAGGGCTGCCAGTCCTGCTGGTTTGCATGTCATCATCATCATCATCATCTTCATATTACCCATTCAAGCCATAGCATCGTTTGCATGTCATATGAGTTTAGCAGTAAATCACTGGTACTAAGCCTTAAGTTTGCTGCACAGCCAGCTCACATGATTTGCATATGTACTGGGAGGTACTGGGGATTAGTGCATGGAGACTGGCAATCATCAACCATGTTGACACAAAGCAGCTTCCTCAGTAATTGCTGTTCCAAGTTGGTCTTGAAGCCTGCATTAAGGCTGCGGGGCCGATGGTGTTCATGCAATGGCTTGAATGGGTAATATGATGATCATTGCGGCCTGGGCTGTCTGTGGACCCGGTGACAACGCCAGGAGCCACACACCACCACAGGGGTGTGGAGCTCTCACTGAGAGGCAGTACAGTACTGATTAATTTGGCAATAACAGCGGCGCAGGCATGCTTGCGGGTTGTACCCGGCACAATGTGCCTCAAGACAAATGGCTAGTACCATTTAATGGATGCAAACACAAAACACATGATGGGTGTTGTCCGCGTTGTTTACGTCACGGGTTGGGCGATGAAATGTGCACTGTAGCTGCTGGCCATCAGTGGTGGAGGGCATCATCATCATCATCATACTACCCATTCAAGCCATAGCATCAGCGCCATAAGCCCCGCGCCCCCCCGGGGCGGAAAGAGGAGGGAGCACTGCTTCAGAATGTTTGCATGCATTGCGCACATCCCAAGACTTGACAAGAAAAGCAGCAATACACGGTGACACCATCCAACATCTTCCAGAATTGCCCCAAATATCATCAGATACAAAACGCAACACCTTGACTGACGAATAGTGGTGGAGGGCAAAGCAATCATGCAGTCATCATCATCAAATTACCCGTTCGAGCCATAGCATCAGCGCCATCGGCCCTGCGCCCCATCGGGGCGGAAAGAGCAGGGAGCACTGCTCCAGAATGTTTGCATGCATTGCGCACATCCCAAGACTTGACAAGAAAAGCAGCAATACACGGTGACACCATTCGACATCTTCCAGAACTGCCCCAAATATCATCAGATACAAAACGCAACACCTTGATTGACGAATCAGCCATGGACAAAACGCTGCGCAACTTTTCAGCGCAACCAGGCAGGGATCTGATCTCAGCAAACATATCATCTCTCTGAGCAGAAGTAGCAGGGCAATCAAACATGAAGTGTGACAAAGACTCAACTTCTGCACCACAACAAGGACATCCTGAAGTGGAGTTAGCTCTGCGACCCCTAAACTGACTAGTACGCTCATGTACACACAGACAACCCATACGAACACGCAAAAGCAATTCAATACCACGTGGAATTGCCACTGAACGCAAGCACGGCCTAGGCCTCCTGAAACCCATAGCATCAACATGAGTGGGATGCACATGAGCCACATACCGACTCAGAGTGGAGTGTTCCAACGTTTCACATGCAATCCTTTCAGCATGTAGCGAACTTGAGGCGTACCAGGAGGCCCTGGCACAGCTGGGCGCTGCTTATACGTCCACTATTACCGTGCTACAACAGCAGGTTTCTGCAGCTCAACTTACGGCCAATGCTGCAGTACAACAAGCACATGCGCAGCTGCTGGGAGCGCTTCGTCAGGCGGTCAATGCCAGTTTTGGGTTTAAAAGGGTCTGGGTTGGCAAGTCCTTCCCGTGGTGGACACAGGAGCTGACAAATGCTGTGCAGGCCAGGGTGCAGGCCTTTACACAGTACAGGGAGTCCGGCCTTGTTGCAGACTGGGATGCATTTGATCAGCAGCGCAAGGCTACTGCACAGCTTATCAAAGCAGCTGAGAAGCAGCACAAACAGCGATGCGAGCATGCAATCACTGCAGCGTACAGACCGCTTAAGTGATGACAGCACGCTTGGGGAGAAGGATATGTGGCAGCTTGTGCGTCGCCTGTGCCCTAAGCATGTCAGCGAGGCCGTGTACAGTGTCATGCAGCACCCCTCAGGACAGACGGCTTCAACCCCTGCAGAAAAAGCAGATGCATTCAAATGCCACTATCAGCGTGTTGGTAGCCATGCAGCGTTTGCCGCCGCAAACCCCCAGTTCGACCCAGCGCACATGACACAGGTTGCCGCCAATGTACAGCAGTACCTTCATGACTCAACCGCACCTCATGCTGCCCCACCCTGCCCGCTGGACTTGCCCATCACTGCCGCCGAGGTTTCTGCATGCTTGCAGCGTCTACGCACAGGCAAAGCTGGCAACCCTGCAGAGGAAGGCATTGTCAACGAGCTTTTGAAGTACGGAGGCAACACAGTTGCAGACATGCTGCTGCAGTACTGCAGCCTCATGTGGCAGCTTGAGCAGGTACATCAGGTGCCGGGGACAGTCGTCAGCATGCCTAAGAAGGGCGATCTGACAGACCCAGGCAACTACCGCGGCATCACCCTGCTCAGCGTGCTCTATAAGTTCTACACCAGCGTCCTCAATCAGCGCCTTATCAAGTTTGCAGAGGGCGAGCAGCAGGAGCAGCAGCAGCAAACACAAGCACAGCAGCAGCAGCAGCAGCAAGGCCAGCATTCAGCACAACAGCAGCAGCAGCAGCAGCAGCAGCCACGCGCAACTGCTGCTACAGCAGCAGCGGCGCCGCTGCTGCACGAGAGTCAGAACGGATTTCGCCCCAAGCGCAGTTGTGCTGACCATCAAAGCGTGCTCAGCGAGGTCCTTAATGGCAGGAAAGCTGAGGGAAAGGAGTCATATGTGTTGTTTGTTGACACCTTCAAGGCATTCCCTACGGTCTGGCTTGATGGCTTGTTCCAGAAGCTGTGGGATAAGGGTGTGCGTGGCAAGATGTTCCGTGTCTTGTACAACTTGTATCAGGGCGCGCAGCGTGTGGTGTCTCATGAGGGTTGCACCACGGATAGGTTCACCTGCGACCTTGGCCTGCATGAGGGTGATGTTATTTCGCCCACACTGTACCTGTTGTTTATCGACGACTTGCTGCGTGACGTGCATGCAAAGCACCCTGGCGTTACCCTCATGGGCCCTCGTGACGAACCTGCAGGCCAAGTTGTGGCAGCCATGCAGGCTGATGACTTTGTTGCTGTCTGCGGGTCTCTGTCTGAAGTTCAGGCTGTGGCTGCAACTGTTTACAATTACAGTTGCCAGTGGCGCTTCAAGCTCCACAGCTTGAAGTCTGCCGTCATGCATGTGCTGCCAGCAAGACAGACCAGCCAGCTGGTCGACTCCGGCATTGTTTGGAACAATGTCCCTGTGCCTGTTGTATCGGAGTACTGCTATCTTGGCCTGTGGTTCAACAATACCTGTACATGGACCACACATTTTGAGAAGATGCTGGCTAAGGTGCAACGTGTGAAGGGTGCGCTCATGCCAATTTGGAAGAGCCGCAGCATCAGTGTGGAGGTTAAACGCATACTGTTGCTGACGTGTGTCCGTCCCATTGTCGAATATGGCAGTGAGGTTTGGTTTCCGTCCACAGCTAGGCAACTGCAGCTGATTGACAAAGTGCAGACAGACATCATCAAATGTGCAATGCGCTGTGGCAAGGAGCACCCATGCTCTTCAGCTCTCTTGGCAGAATGGGGTGTGAAACCGTTGCATATGTGGCTTCATCAGAGGGCTTTGGAGTACTACTACAGGATTCAGCGTATGCAGGGCGTTCGGCTGCCAAATCAAGTGTTTACAGCTGAATGGAGGCGTCCTAGTGGTGCTGTGGCGGTGACACCGTGGCACAAGTATGTGCAGAGCCTGCTGTGCAAGTATGGTGTGAATGTTGTGACCGCGGAAGGCAGAGCCAGTGCGTGCAAGAGCCATGTCAACAAGCAGGTCAAGACACTACATGCTGAAAGGATTGCATGTGAAACGTTGGAACACTCCACTCTGAGTCGGTATGTGGCTCATGTGCATCCCTCTCATGTTGATGCTATGGGTTTCAGGAGGCCTAGGCCGTACTTGCGTTCAGTGGCAATTCCACGTGGTATTGAATTGCTGTTGCGTGTTCGTATGGGTTGTCTGTGTGTACATGAGCGTACTAGTCAGTTTGGCGGTCGCAGAGCTAACTCCACTTCAGGATGTCCTTGTTGTGGTGCAGAAGTTGAGTCTTTGTCACACTTCATGTTTGATTGCCCTGCTACTTCTGCTCAGAGGGATAGTATGTTTGCTGAGATCAGATTCCTGCCTAGTTGCGCTGAAAAGTTGCGCAGCGTTTTGTCCATGGCTGATTTGTCAATCAAGGTGTTGCGTTTTGTATCTGATGATATTTGGGGCAGTTCTGGAAGATGTCTGATGGTGTCACCGTGTATTGCTGCTTTTCTTGTCAAGTCTTGGGATGTGCGCAATGCATGCAAACATTCTGGAGCAGTGCTCCCTCCTCTTTCCGCCCCGGTGGGGCGCGGGGCCGATGGCGCTGATGCTATGGCTTGAATGGGTAATATGACGATGATGATGAGCATGTAGTGTCCTGACCTGCTTGTTGACATGGCTCTTGCACGCACTGGCTCTGCCTTCCGCAATCATGCGGTGACACATCACAACCACAGCTGCACTTTAGCAGGTTGCTGAATGCAGCAGTATTGTGTAAGTTAGTGCCTGCATACAGCAGGGCTTACAAACATCCCATTGCACTCCCGGTGGGGCGCGGGGCCGATGGCGCTGATGCTATGGCTTGAATGGGTAATATGATGATGATGATGATCCCATTGCACTACTGCGCTCAGGCATCAGCAGCGGCAGTTGTGCAGACGTAGCACACATGTGCCCACCTGCATGAATTTGACACGCTGTAGTGTGCAGTGAAGCTTTGCATGACATGATACACTACACATGCCACATGTACATGACTGACTGCGGGGCCGATGGCGCTGATGCTATGGCTTGAATGGGTAATATGATGATGATGATATACATGACTGAGCCTGCCTCACACTGTCAGGCAGTAGCCCGGCTGAGCAAAAATGACTACCAATGAAAGGTAGGCTGCTTGAGCACAACCAATGAAAAGAGAACACAATGAGTGGCTTTCCAAATACTGTGGTGGTGTTGAAAAACACCAGTTTGGGTGAAGCCGTGGGGCAGTACACCGTACTGCTCAGGCTGCTGCCAGGCCAGCAGCTTATGCACGCTCCCCGCGGATGCGGCGTGCCAGCTGGATGTCCTTGGGCATGATGGTCACACGCTTGGCGTGGATGGCGCAGAGGTTGGTGTCCTCAAACAGACCCACCAGGTAGGCCTCAGCAGCCTCCTGCAGAGCCAGCACGGCGCTGGACTGGAAGCGCAGGTCGGTCTTGAAGTCCTGGGCGATCTCACGCACCAGGCGCTGGAAGGGCAGCTTGCGGATGAGCAGCTCGGTGGACTTCTGGTACTTGCGGATCTCGCGCAGGGCCACAGTGCCGGGCCTGTACCTATGGGGCTTCTTCACACCACCAGTGGCGGGTGCAGACTTGCGAGCGGCCTTGGTGGCCAGCTGCTTACGGGGCGCCTTGCCACCGGTGGACTTGCGAGCGGTCTGCTTGGTGCGGGCCATGGTTGCTGGTTGCTGAAATAATAACAAAAGTACGAGAACGGCTGTTGTTGATCGGCAACAAGGGAACTTGGGCTTTTGTATGGTAGCGTCAGCCTCGGCAAATCAAAGCAACACTCACGCCTGCTCAGCTGCCAGTGAGCTGAAGATCTCACCTGAGTGCGAGCAATCGCAGGCACTTTGCAGCGCTATATAAGCCCTTGGACTTCGTTCACTTCATCAACCACTCGCTTATTTCCTCTTCAATACACAACAGCACAGTTACCCATGTCTGGCCGCGGCAAGGGAGGCAAGGGACTCGGCAAGGGTGGAGCCAAGCGCCACAGGAAGGTGCTTCGCGACAACATCCAGGGCATCACCAAGCCCGCCATCAGGCGTCTGGCTCGCCGTGGTGGTGTGAAGCGTATCAGCGGTCTTATCTACGAGGAGACCCGCGGTGTGCTCAAGGTGTTCCTGGAGAACGTTGTGCGTGATGCAGTGACCTACACCGAGCATGCCAGGCGCAAGACCGTGACTGCCATGGACGTGGTGTACGCCCTGAAGCGCCAGGGCCGCACCCTGTACGGCTTCGGCGGTTAAGCAGCTTGCCAGGCTCGAGCAGCAGCTGGTTGTGCCTGAGCTGCTGCCTGCTGATATCCAGCAGTGCAGGACAGCCAGCTGGCTCAATCAACCAACCCAAACTGGTGTTTTTCAACACCACCAGTTCACTTGGAAAGACTGCACTACCACAGTTTGGATGTCACACGATGGGAACATTGCCCGTTTTTTGAGCCAATGGCAGGCTTATTGGGCAACCACTACCAAGGCTGGTTGAGTTGGCTGTCCGGTTTTATGTGTTGAATGCAACATGTGTGCTAGTTGCATCACTAAGAAAGAGGTCGTAACATCTCTTGTCAAGTGGCCAACAACTTTTGACTGCTGAGTGCTTTCTACCTTGTGTCAATATCAGAGTCAGCAGGGATTAATTAAGTATTTTAGCCCACTACTGACTGCAGAATAGGGTCTGAGATGGAAATTTCTTGGAAACCGTGGTAGGGTGTGCTGGCGCCAGCCCAATGCTTGTCCGCTACAGTTGTGTCAGGTTGTTCAACGTCAAGCGCATATGCATGCATGCATTTGCAATTGTCTATCTGCTTCCGGGATGTCGATTGGCTGGTGACCCTGATGCAACCAGTTGGCTGTGGCTGCTTGCCCAGTGCTCAACAGCAGTGCATCCAGCAACACCATGTATGATTGGCTAATCAAATGCCTTTCTTGATATTTGGGTCAGATACTTCAACCAATTCTGAGGCTAAAGGTCCATGTTTGACGCTCGAGCCTGATGCTGAGTTGTCTCAGGCCGCATTACCGGGTGACGACTACGCCGCTGAGGGCTACACGGAGGATGAGGAGGATGAGCTTGTGCCTGCATCCGAGGAAGAGGAACAGCAGCCCGCAGGCACTGAGCAGGCAGCACCTGCTCGGCGCAGCACAGGTCAGCAGCAGGGCTGCAGGCACAGCCAACGCTCCAACAACACCAGGCCCAGCCGCAGGACCCTGCAGCATCGCCGCCACCGCCCCAACAGGACACCGGTGCAGCCAGGTAGCAGTGGATTGGTGTGCGGCGTCCTCAATGTGAACAACATGCCCAAGGCAGGTCAAAGCCTGGTGGAAGTTTGCCAATTACTCAAAAATCTGCGCTGCGACATCATGGGCTTTGTGGAAACCAAGGAGGCGCCAGGGAAGCTGCGGCCTGCCGATCTCATTCCGGGCTACACATACATCAGTAAGGCCAGGCCTCTTGGGGAGAATGGGTGTGCCAGTGGTGGTGTTGCGGTTGCTGTGCATGCCGCTGTTGCCAATGCTGTGAAAGTGTTTGCTTTTGCTGATCAGCAATACGAGGATGCACTGTGGCTAGTGATGCCAGGGCAGAATGGTGCTCCTAAGCTGTTTATTGGAGTGGTGTATATGCCTGATATGAACAAGCATGCGCCAGTGAGGAGGGCTGCTTACTCAGCGCTGCAGGAGGACCTCGCATACCTGTCGAGCAGAGGCTCTGTGTTGATCATGGGTGACTTCAACGCCAGGGTCGGGCAAGGTGCAAGCCCCACAGATCGCATTGGCATGCATGGCGAAACAACCACAAACAACAATGGCGAACTCCTTCTCTCGCTGCTCAATGCCGTCAATCTCTACTCACTGAATGCCCGCACAGCACCCACCTCTCCCCACCAGCACATCACATGTGACAGGTCCCACAGGGGCACCGCGCGGAGGTCCCTCAATGACTACATCATTGCGTCTGCTGACATTGCTATGCCGTGCCAAGCTGCCGCCAGGCCAACAGCCAAGGTTGGGCCATACACAGTGGGTTCTACTGACCACCTGCCAGTGTCTGCTTGCATTCAAAGGCCTGTGGCACGTCGCCCTGCAAAACAGGTCAAGCTGCGCCTCAATGCACAGCCGAATGATTTCAAAATGCGCAATGGGGAGCAATCGGCCGAACTTGAGGCGTACCAGGAGGCCCTGGCACAGCTGGGCGCTGCTTATACGTCCACTATTACCGTGCTACAACAGCAGGTTTCTGCAGCTCAACTTACGGCCAATGCTGCAGTACAACAAGCACATGCGCAGCTGCTGGGAGCGCTTCGTCAGGCGGTCAATGCCAGTTTTGGGTTTAAAAGGGTCTGGGTTGGCAAGTCCTTCCCGTGGTGGACACAGGAGCTGACAAATGCTGTGCAGGCCAGGGTGCAGGCCTTTACACAGTACAGGGAGTCCGGCCTTGTTGCAGACTGGGATGCATTTGATCAGCAGCGCAAGGCTACTGCACAGCTTATCAAAGCAGCTGAGAAGCAGCACAAACAGCGATGCGAGCATGCAATCACTGCAGCGTACAGAGACCGCTTAAGTGATGACAGCACGCTTGGGGAGAAGGATATGTGGCAGCTTGTGCGTCGCCTGTGCCCTAAGCATGTCAGCGAGGCTGTGTACAGTGTCATGCAGCACCCCTCAGGACAGACGGCTTCAACCCCTGCAGAAAAAGCAGATGCATTCAAATGCCACTATCAGCGTGTTGGTAGCCATGCAGCGTTTGCCGCCGCAAACCCCCAGTTCGACCCAGCGCACATGACACAGGTTGCCGCCAATGTACAGCAGTACCTTCATGACTCAACCGCACCTCATGCTGCCCCACCCTGCCCGCTGGACTTGCCCATCACTGCCGCCGAGGTTTCTGCATGCTTGCAGCGTCTACGCACAGGCAAAGCTGGCAACCCTGCAGAGGAAGGCATTGTCAACGAGCTTTTGAAGTACGGAGGCAACACAGTTGCAGACATGCTGCTGCAGTACTGCAGCCTCATGTGGCAGCTTGAGCAGGTACATCAGGTGCCGGGGACAGTCGTCAGCATGCCTAAGAAGGGCGATCTGACAGACCCAGGCAACTACCGCGGCATCACCCTGCTCAGCGTGCTCTATAAGTTCTACACCAGCGTCCTCAATCAGCGCCTTATCAAGTTTGCAGAGGGCGAGCAGCAGGAGCAGCAGCAGCAAACACAAGCACAGCAGCAGCAGCAGCAGCAAGGCCAGCATTCAGCACAACAGCAGCAGCAGCAGCAGCAGCAGCAGCAGCCACGCGCAACTGCTGCTACAGCAGCAGCGGCGCCGCTGCTGCACGAGAGTCAGAACGGATTTCGCCCCAAGCGCAGTTGTGCTGACCATCAAAGCGTGCTCAGCGAGGTCCTTAATGGCAGGAAAGCTGAGGGAAAGGAGTCATATGTGTTGTTTGTTGACACCTTCAAGGCATTCCCTACGGTCTGGCTTGATGGCTTGTTGCAGAAGCTGTGGGATAAGGGTGTGCGTGGCAAGATGTTCCGTGTCTTGTACAACTTGTATCAGGGCGCGCAGCGTGTGGTGTCTCATGAGGGTTGCACCACGGATAGGTTCACCTGCGACCTTGGCCTGCATGAGGGTGATGTTATTTCGCCCACACTGTACCTGTTGTTTATCGACGACTTGCTGCGTGACGTGCATGCAAAGCACCCTGGCGTTACCCTCATGGGCCCTCGTGACGAACCTGCAGGCCAAGTTGTGGCAGCCATGCAGGCTGATGACTTTGTTGCTGTCTGCGGGTCTCTGTCTGAAGTTCAGGCTGTGGCTGCAACTGTTTACAATTACAGTTGCCAGTGGCGCTTCAAGCTCCACAGCTTGAAGTCTGCCGTCATGCATGTGCTGCCAGCAAGACAGACCAGCCAGCTGGTCGACTCCGGCATTGTTTGGAACAATGTCCCTGTGCCTGTTGTATCGGAGTACTGCTATCTTGGCCTGTGGTTCAACAATACCTGTACATGGACCACACATTTTGAGAAGATGCTGGCTAAGGTGCAACGTGTGAAGGGTGCGCTCATGCCAATTTGGAAGAGCCGCAGCATCAGTGTGGAGGTTAAACGCATACTGTTGCTGACGTGTGTCCGTCCCATTGTCGAATATGGCAGTGAGGTTTGGTTTCCGTCCACAGCTAGGCAACTGCAGCTGATTGACAAAGTGCAGACAGACATCATCAAATGCGCAATGCGCTGTGGCAAGGAGCGCCCATGCTCTTCAGCTCTCTTGGCAGAATGGGGTGTGAAACCGTTGCATATGTGGCTTCATCAGAGGGCTTTGGAGTACTACTACAGGATTCAGCGTATGCAGGGCGTTCGGCTGCCAAATCAAGTGTTTACAGCTGAATGGAGGCGTCCTAGTGGTGCTGTGGCGGTGACACCGTGGCACAAGTATGTGCAGAGCCTGCTGTGCAAGTATGGTGTGAATGTTGTGACCGCGGAAGGCAGAGCCAGTGCGTGCAAGAGCCATGTCAACAAGCAGGTCAAGACACTACATGCTGAAAGGATTGCATGTGAAACGTTGGAACACTCCACTCTGAGTCGGTATGTGGCTCATGTGCATCCCTCTCATGTTGATGCTATGGGTTTCAGGAGGCCTAGGCCGTACTTGCGTTCAGTGGCAATTCCACGTGGTATTGAATTGCTGTTGCGTGTTCGTATGGGTTGTCTGTGTGTACATGAGCGTACTAGTCAGTTTGGCGGTCGCAGAGCTAACTCCACTTCAGGATGTCCTTGTTGTGGTGCAGAAGTTGAGTCTTTGTCACACTTCATGTTTGATTGCCCTGCTACTTCTGCTCAGAGGGATGATATGTTTGCTGAGATCAGATCCCTGCCTGGTTGCGCTGAAAAGTTGCGCAGCGTTTTGTCCATGGCTGATTCGTCAATCAAGGTGTTGCGTTTTGTATCTGATGATATTTGGGGCAGTTCCGGAAGATGTCTGATGGTGTCACCGTGTATTGCTGCTTTTCTTGTCAAGTCTTGGGATGTGCGCAATGCATGCAAACATTCTGGAGCAGTGCTCCCTCCTCTTTCCGCCCCGGTGGGGCGCGGGGCCGATGGCGCTGATGCTATGGCTTGAATGGGTAATATGACGATGATGTAAAGGAAGCTGTTGGCAGAGTAATTGATGGGCCAGGGGACATGTGACAGATGAGATGCTCTGCAGCCCACTGGTATCTGGTTGTAGCAGAGTGCCACGGTGCAATGCTGTGCCTGACAAGATGGTCTGCAGCTCACTGTTATCTAATACGGCATAGCATCATGTGGACAGAGCGGAGTGTGTGCGCTGCTGTGCCTGATGAGATGCTCTGCAGCCCACTGGTATGTGGGTGCAGCAGAGTGTGTGCACTGGTGTGCCTGACGAGATGCTCTGCAGCCCACTGGTAACTTACTTTCCTCCCCAACAGTGCTGCGTCCCACAAGTAAGCATGGCTGTGCACCTACTGTAAAACGATGCTGGCACCACTGGCAGCAGGAGGAAGCAGCCCAGCCAGTTGCAGGATTTGCGGGGGCCCCAGCTCTTATGTGTCCAGTAGACGCCAGGTCCTGGCTGTGCATGCACTCACTTGACATCTCACAACAGTCCCCTGCAGCACACGTACAAGTTGACTTGTAAGTGAAACTCTGTTTGTGCCAAGGTGTGCATAGTGAGATGCTTTGCTACCAATTGGTATCTGTCATTGGCCCCCCAAGCGGGCAAAGTTACCCATGTGAGAGGAGACGGCACTAGCATGCAGTCCACTGGCAGCCCACCCCACCCCCCGCCATATATCTGCCACAATGTGAAATGTGAAATGGTGATAATTGGGTGGAGCTGCATGCCATAAACTGTCCCCAGATGATCCACCCACCCTTTGTTCCGAACAAAAACTTGAATCAAAGCAATTCATCCGTATTGGGTTTCTGATTTGCTGATAGCAGCAGTGTATAGAGGCCGCTTGTGCGCTGCCGCAGCGTGACGCTGAACACTTGCCAGTTACACAATATGCAACGCATTCCTGAAAGCAGCTGCATCACCCGAAAGCTGGCAAGAGGATGCATCCGTGTGAAATACAATATTCAACTCATTATACATTTTGCCTGCAGCGCCTGAGACGCATGCAAAAAAAAACTGTGGCACTATGCACCGCAGTCAACGTTGGAAACATGGAAGGCAGGAGACAACACCCTCCCTGCTCCCACACGGCAGGCTGCTGCGCAAAAAATCAACACCCAGAGCTGTGGTGGCATGCTGCCATCTGCGGCCGCTGGCAAGCTGCCAGCAGCAACATGCTGCCCGCTGTCCCCGCATGCTTCTCGGCAATGCTGCATGGCATGATTTGGGATGGCTTTGTCCTTTTATCTTTTCCGGCTTGCTTTGGTTTGCTCTTTGCCCAATGAGCCTGTCATTGGCTCCCCAAACGGGCGAAGTTCCCATGTAACTTCCCAAAATGTGATGGCACATGCATCACACATCATCATCATCATATTACCCATTCAAGCCATAGCATCAGCGCCATCGGCCCCGCGCCCCACTGGAGCAGAGCATTGGACGCATCACACAGTGCAGCAGAGCATTGGATGTGGGACACAGGGATCTGCATGTCACTGCTCTTGTATCAAATGCTGTCACTGGGTATCGCCATGCAGTACAGTACGAGCTGAAGTTGTGTTGCACACCGTGATGTCGCCTACAGGTGAAGGCGCTGGCAGTGCATGAGCGCGCCATGCAGTGAACTGCAGTGCATTTGTGCTGCGTCTGCCCAACGTTCAAAAAGCCTAATCTGTATGCAGCTCAAGCTGGGGCACTATACATACTTTTTGTACCGCCATCAGCATTGATCATCAATATGATAAACAGTGGTACACACTTATACTTGTCGCTTGCTGTTGGGCAACCAGACCTCATGGGCAAGCTGGGTGCACTACCTTACCCGCCTGTAGCCCACAGAGGTGTCGTTGCGGGCCAGTTGCCTGCTGCTGGATGTTGCTGCTGGCTACTACTGGCTGTTGCTGAATGGCAGCGCTGGTATAATAATTGGTGCTTACGAAAACTAGCTGCATACATTGAAATGCAGAGGCCTCCAGCGGTTGCCTGCCTAAGGATGCGCCTCCTAATGAAATTGCTGGGCAGGCTAATGCGTCTGAACCAAGCACAATGCAGCAATCAGGGATGTCTTGTTGTGCTGACAAAGTGTCCTGCACCCACCGTGTGTTCCCTGGTGCTTTCAAGATCTTCTGGATCTATTTTCGTACGCAGGCATGCCATGCCTTGGTCCAGCAAAAGCAAGGCAGCGCATGACCTGGCCCAGCCTCCTCTACTGGGGTTGCCTACACAAGAAGCTTGCTTGCCTTTTCATGCTAGGTGCTTCTTCTTCTTCACAAGAAGCCGGCAGCAGCAGGCAGGGGAAGCATGCACTGCCCAGTGCAGGTGGGCATGGGTGACACTGGAAAAGATGCACAAGCAGATAATGCTCCTGTTGTGCAACCACCGTAAAAGGTTCATTCGTGAAGGTACACAGGCTTTGCTCAACCTTGCGCCTACCACTTTTCATACCCCAAAACCCGCGAGGCCTTGTTGATGCACCGTCCCTGTGGCGCTGCAGTTATTCCTGACACTTTGTTCAGCACAAGCTATTACGGGGGTTACCTGCGTTGCGTTCAGCTGCAGGCGTTGCCGGCTGGAAAAGAGCACACCGAAGTTACCTCTGCTGTGTGGCGCTTATAGCATCACGCAGCGCTGAGCGATAGCATATAAGCGTTTACGTGTATTTTTGAAGTTTCATGGCCAGCAGACATTGACACGAGCCACACATCTGTGCGATCCTAGAAAAAGCAAGTTGGACAACAGAACGCCAGGATGGGCGTCTTCCTGCTCCGGTGAGTCAACAAGCATGCTGTGTGTTTTCTGATCAATCACATTTGGCCAGCACATGCATCCATGGCAGCATGAGCAGCCAGGCAGTAGTCCTGATTCCTGGCACTCTGGAAATGCACTGACAGCAGCAGCAACCCTCAATTCAACCCGCAGGGCCTACTGCGAGGCCAAGGATCTGTACAAGAACATCCAGATCCCGGTGAATAACACCGGCAAGCCACGTATCGTGGTGTTTGATGCGCCAGGCGCTTTGCGTACATTCCTGCGGCCACAGCGGCGTGGTCTGCTGTATGACTTCCACCAGCAGCAGATGCGTGTGCGCAGCATGGTGCGCGCATTCAAGCAGGCTGGATATGAGCTTGTGGTGTTCCTTGACAACGCTATTCCTGATGAGAAGCTGACCACCTGGTACAGGCGCAGGTGAGGGCAGCGGCAGCACAGTGGTGGTGGCGGCAACAGCATGAGCGGGCGCATGCTACAGCAGTGCCATGGGGATTGTTAGACTTTGTTAGCACCTACATCAAGCACATGCCAGGTATAGCAGCAGCGGGGGGACATGCACAGGGCAGCAGTGGGATAGCCACCAGGACCCAGGTGCAGCAGCAGCAACAGGGCAGGTACATGCAGAGCGACATTGTGCGCAGCATGGCTGTATAGCAATAGCGCCTGTGGAAGGCATGCAGTTGACCAGTTTCGTTGTAGTACGCTGACAGCAGGGGCAATACCATTTCAGATTC
Source organism: Scenedesmus sp. NREL 46B-D3 (assembly GCA_014080715.1). Lineage (NCBI taxonomy): Eukaryota > Viridiplantae > Chlorophyta > Chlorophyceae > Sphaeropleales > Scenedesmaceae > Scenedesmus > Scenedesmus sp. NREL 46B-D3. The sequence goes on along the minus strand of JACERP010000189.1, from coordinate 149,626 downwards.
CTGCAAGCACCTGGTGGGCTGTTTTGTCTTACGCGGCTCTGCCCTGCTATCGCTCAAAGTCTGTGCTACATGTCCTGTGCTGCATGTGGACTGTCAGTTGCTTGGTTAAACCATTCATACAGCCTTGCCTCACAGCACACACAACGCCACATCCTTTGTATGGCGCTACTCTTCCTGCGTCATCACTTTGTTGTCCCTGCCGCCGCCACTGCTGCTGCTGCTGCTGCTCACTCCTGCAGGGCTGTCGAGGCTGCCACGCTGGGCAAGCTGAACAAGCACCTGGCTGGCGAGGTGCCTGCCAGCAAGCCTGACAAGGACAAGAACCTGCCTGAGGGGCTGTGGCTGCCACCAAACACGGCACTGCAGGTGTGCACTGTTGAGCATTGCAAAACACCCGCATTGGCTGGGTGTGTGATCTGGAATTGAAGTAGTGATTGGTTGTGGTTGTGGTTGCATCAGCAGCGCCCGGTGTGCCTGCATTTGTAGGGTGGGCAGGCAGACCTGATGCAGGGCAGGAGTGCAGTGGGAATGTATGGAGACGGCATGCTGGGGTCAATCCTAGTGATGTGTGCGTCGATTGGGGTGGACAGTGTCCAAGGCAGAACTAAAGCAAGGTGGATTGGAGGGGTTAGGACGGTGTCGGAGGCAGAGCCTTTGGGTTGTGAGTTTGTTGTGACCTGCGAACTGCAGAAGGCGCTCGGCACGGCCAGGTGGTGCACTGGCGGGCATCAGGTGGCAATTTGCTGCAGAAGGCGCATGTCAATGATGTTGTTATGCAAGGGCTGCACAGGCTGCCGTCAATTCAGCGGCACACTAGCAAATAGGCGAACAGTGCACCAGGCATTTCCTACAACATCATGGCCTCATATTTTAGCGCTGTGAGCGCCTTGGTTGACTGCTGTCGCTGCTCCCGCAGAACATTCGCCTACTGCAAGCAGTTGACAGCAGGACAATGCACCCGCTGCGATCCTTTAACGGGCATTGCTGCTGCTGCTTCTGCTGCTGCTGCTGCTGCTGCTGCTGCTGCTGCAGGTGCTTGGCGATGAGTTTGCGCAGCTGGGCTGCAAGGTGTTCTTCTCCTTTGACGACAGCGACAGGGAGGCTGCCTACTGGGCCAAGGAGAACAAGGCCTTTGCGGTCATCACTGATGATACCGACTTCATGTGCTATGAGGGCGTGGACCGCATCTGGTCCGCCAACATCAAGCTGCCAACGGGTGAGCTGCAGGTTCTGCGACTAGCGGTGGCGTTGAGGCAGGGTGTTTTGTGCAACTTGTTCCTGGCTGGTCTGCTTGGCTGCGTAGCTGCATGGCTAGAGGTGCGATTGGGGTTTTGGGGTACCCCAAATGCCGAGTTAGTGCACATGATGCTGGAAGTTGAACGTGAACGCAAGGGCAGGTTACAGTGCACTTCTGGTCTGTTTGTCATCAGAGAATGGATGCACATAGGGATTGTTGTGCTGCAAGGTGTGAACAGCGTATGGGCTGCCTGATGACAACTTTAAACATGCAGCATTGGCCATGATGGGGTGTGTGTTGGTGTAGCAAGAATGCTGTCTTGGATTGTGCAGAGTGGTGGGTGAAATACATGTGTCCAGTGGTTGCTTGCCTACCCCATACATGCACCCGCCTGCTGCTCACTCACAGCATGTCGTCAAGGCACAACGGTGCATTTACCTTGTACTGAGTGTGCAATGTTTTGCGGCAAGGCTGGGTTGCCCAAGACATTCAACTGGCTGCATGGCCGGATGAGGCCACCACGCTGTGTATTGACATGTTTCTGAGCGGGTTGTGTGCGTGGTGTATTGGCGTGGCTGGGCTGGGTTCAATCTGCAAAGCCAAGCCATGCGTGGTGGTGGAGCGGCAGGCAGTGGGTGTGTATGTGCATCAACTGGGGTGATGCACATTGCTGCAGCGGCATATGTTGGTACACATTCGGCATTGACAGCCAGGGGCATGCATCGTAGCAAAGTTGCAGGTGTGCTGCCTGGTCGTCGAGTGCAGGCGTTCTGCACCTGCTGCATACACACTCAAGGCACTGCACCCCACTGCTGTGATCTTCATCTTCAATTCTTTGCTTATCCTTTCCTGTTTCCCTCCCTTGATCCTCTCCGTGATCCTTCTCTACAGTCTCATTGAGATCCTGCCCTTGATCCTTGATGCTCGCCTTGATCCCCTGACTCTGTCGGTGCACTGCCTGGTCTGCTGCCCCGGCTGGCCCCGCCGCACGCTCACCCCTGCAGGCCGCAGCCAGGCGCACCCGCAGGCCATCCGCGTGAGCGAGCTGCGCAGGCAGAGCCTGCTGGGCGCCCTCGGCCTCAGCCAGACGCAGCTGCAGCAGCTGGCAGGCCTGCTGGGGAACGACCACATCAAGCACATCGCCAAGGACAGGGTCGCAGCGCTCAAGGCAGCGAACCCCAACGAGCACGTGGTGGCACTGCTGGCCAAGCAGGTGCTGGAGCTGCAGCCGCAGCTGGCGAGCCTGTCGCCGGCTGCCGCTGCCGCCGCTGCTGCCACGGCTGCTGCTGTTGCTGCTGCCAAGGAGGCAGCAGCAGCGCTGGAGCGGGAGCGTGCCACGTTTGATGCAGCGGTGCTGCAGGTGGTGGCGACTGCAGTGGCCAATGTGTGCCGCAAGGCTGCAGAGGATGCTGCGGCTGCTGCGGCTGCCAAGGGCAAGAAGGGCAAGGGAGCAGCGGGTGGTGCAGCTGCAGAGGTGGTGGCACCAGAGATGAAGCAGCTCGTGGCGTCTGCAGTGTCACGCACAGTTGCAGCAGCGAATGGTGCCGAAGCAGGGTCAGAAGATGAACAGCATGATGAGCTTGATGATGGTCACCACGAAGACGACGAGCATGGTCAAGAAGAGGATGCAGCAGCAGCGGCAGCTGATTCGGATGCAGCTGTGCTTGCTGCCGATGCCAGCAGCGCAGCTGGCGAGGCAGCAGCCGGCAGCCCCTCTGACATGCTGGTGGACCGCTGCAGGCGCTCGCTGCTGCAGTACGGGCCGTGTGAGGTGCAGCCGCCGGTACAGGTTGGCAGCGGCGACCGCTGGCTGCTGCAGCACAAGGGCATCCTGATGCGGGGCGTGGGCCTGGAGGACATGTCCAAGACGCCCAGCCATGTGCTGCTGCAGCCGCTGCGGCTGAGCGTGTATGCATCCATGGGGCTGTCCAGTGTGACAGAGTACCTGTGCGTGCCGGACGAGAAGTGGAAGGAGTGGGCAGCTGGGCGGGCGGTGAGCGTGCCTGCGCAGCCTGCAGCAGGAGGCAAGAAGTTGGGCAAGCCTCGCCGCAGCAAGGACAAGGGTGGGGCCATCAACCCGGCAGTGAAGAAGCTAGTGGCTGCTGTGTTTGCGAGTGTGGTGGCAGCCAACGGCGGCACGCCAGTCGCTGCAGCAGATGCAGCAGCAGAGCCTGCAGCAGCTGCTGCAGCAAGTGAGGAGCCAGCAGCAGCTGCAGTGGCAGGTGCCACATCAGCAGAGGAGTCACCCACTGAGGAGCCAGCAGCAGCAGCAGCAGCAGAGCCAGCAGCAGCAGCAGCAGAGCCAGCAGCAGCAGCAGCAGCAGAGGATGTTGCAGCAGATGCGGACGGCGTCCACCCAGCTGTCAAGAAGCTGGTTGCTGCTGCTGTCGCCAACGTCGTGGCTGGCAAGGCGCCAGGCAGGGGCGGTAGCAAGGCGTTTGTGCCGCTGCCCAAGACGCTGCCCAGCAAGCCCCTGGAGCTGGTGCAGTTCATCGTGAGGAGGCTGCGCGCACTGGACCCCTCCGCTGAGCAGCTCAGCCGCCACCAGGAGAAGCTGCTGCTGCTGCAGGTGGGTTGCGCGTTCCTTTGCAGAGGTGCTCAACAGGTGGCCATTGCAGCGTGCATGCTTGGTGTTGGCAGGTGGCGGGTGGGTGACGACGCGGATGCCAGGCCTACCCGCCTTGACGCTCCTGCTGCTGCGTGTTCAGCATGCGCAGTTGGCGTACGTAAGCACCCATGCAGGGCATGCACCTCTGGGTGCGTTCATGTTCCATGCTGCGCTAGAGCGTCATCAGCTTTGCACCAGACGCAGCTTGCATCCGCAGCTCGTGCTGCCTGCTCAGCCACTCGTTGCAACATGCTTGCTGATGGGCTGCTGCAGCAATGTTGCGATGGTGTTTGTGTGTACACAGCCCCTCACTGGTGCCTCCCGCTCCTGTCGCTCCCTCTTGCCTGTCTCCGCACTCGCCCTGTATGCTTGTCACAGGCCAGCCACCGCAACGCGTGCCAGCATGCACTGCGCATGCAGCGGCTGCGGCCGCAGCTGGTGTCGCTGCCGGACCTGCACGCCGCCAACCTGTTCCTGCAGGGCTACAGCACGCTGCAGATTGCTGCCGACGGCAAGCTGCCCAAGATCACCAGCTTGCTGCACGTGGAGGCCTTCCACATGCTGGCACAGAACCAGGAGCAGGCAGGCAAGGTGAGCAGGGGCCCTCCCAGCCTTCAAGGGGATGGACTGGGCTGTGTGTCTTCTGCGTCACTGCTGCGCTAATGGTCTGCTGGTGCGGAGCCTGAGGGTTCTTCTGGACTGGACGGCTTGTGATTGGCGCCTCGCTATTCATTATAGATGTGGGGTCAACACAATGGTTTGACACTGCATTTTCGGTTTGGTCTGCCAACCCTGTGCATGGCCTCGCTGCAACCTGATTGTTGTCGCTGCACTTGGCGCATGCTTGGTGATATTGTAACGTTGCCTTCAGGACAGCATCTGCACGTGCTCCTCCAGCGTCAGCATCGGCGTGCGGAAAGCTGTACGCTGCACCTGGTTGCCGCCCACATACGCGCCCAGCTCCTTGTCTCCACCTCTCACCCCTTCCCTGCGCCAACCTGCCGTCTTCACCGCCTTGCCGCCTTGCTTCAGATTGCCAAGAGCCCCAGCGACGCAGACATGGCCAGGGACGCAGCGCGCCAGCAGGGCGGCCAGGGCGGTGCACGCCAGGCGGGCGCGGCAGGGCGCGGCCAGGCAGGCGCCAAGCAGGGCCCAGGCAGGGGCTTGGCGGGCGCCCAGGGCAGGCAGATGCAGCAGCACGGCCAGCAGCAGCGTGGCGGCTACAGGCCGGGGCCTGCGGGAGGCAGGCCGGGCAGGGATGCGCAGCAGGGCATGCCGCATGATGGGGGCAGGGCCGGGTACGGCCGCCGTTCTGACCACCAGCAGCAGTACGGGGCGGGCGGTAGTGCAGGCTATGGTATGGGTGGCAGGGGCAGGGGCTTCCCGCAGCACAGGGAGGGCTACCAGCCGTACCAGGCTGGTGGTGCGGCTGCTGCAGTTGCTGCTGGCGGTGTGCCCCGTGGGCCAAGGCAGCAGCAGCAGCAGAGCGAGCCACTGACCTGGCAGCAGCAGCAGCAAGGCAGTGGCGGTGGCGGTGGCAGTGGTACTGGTCGCTACAGCCAGCAGCAGCAGCAGCAGGGGTATGGCGGCAGTTACAGCCACCAGACTGGCTATGCCCAGCAGTACAACCAGGGCTACCAGCAGTACGATCCGTCAGCGTTTTACCAGCAGTCGGCATATTACGGGCAGGGTGGGTATGCAGGGGCCTATGCTGGAGGCTTTGGGGCAGGGTACGGTGGTCAAAGTGGCACGGCTGCAGGCAGGCAAGGCGGTCACCGCAGCCAGGCCGGCGGGTACGACGGCGGCTACGGCTCCACTGCCGGCTACGACGCCAGCGGCGGCTACGGAGCTAGTGGCGCTTATGCAGCTGGTGGCGCATATGGGGCCAGTGGCGCATATGGGTCCAGTGGCGGTTACGGCGGCGGCTACGGCGCCATTGGCTATGGCTACCAGCCGTACAGCCAACAGCATTACGTACACCAGGGTGGCCGCGGCGGCAACCGGCAGCATCAGCAGCAGCAGCAGCAGCAGGGCAGTGGTGAGCTGACATGGCAGCAGCAGGAGATGGTGGGCGGCGGCGCTGCTGCAGGTCGTGGCAGGCAGCAGTCGCATGGCGGGTTGCAGGGAGGCCACCAGCAACCACAGCAGTAGCCAGCCGTGGCAAGAGCTGGGGCAGCGAGTGGCTATGGCGTGCTTGCAGGAAGTATGCAGTATGCCTGCAGCCGGAAGTCATAGCCGCGGCTGCTCTGCCGCTGCGTCTTGTTGAACTGAGCTGTGCCTGGTTGTGCAAGTGCACAAAGGACGTCGTCGTGTAGCACTGCTGCCAAGACACATGCACGCGGGGCTGTCATTGTACAGATGTCCTGCCAGCACTTAGGACTTGGTGCTGCCAATCGGCAGCAATGTCGATTGCAGCCCACACTAGAAAATAAATAGCCAGGGAAGCAGCAATGTGTGGTTCCAGACAGCCCGTGGCGCAGGCCCACTCTAGCCATGTGCTGCATCTGCTGCATTGTTCTTAGCAGCCCTTCACCTTGTTATCACCTGCATCTTTTGTCAATGATTGGTAACAGGCTTGTCACAGCAGCTACGTGCCACATGCAGAGACAGCCATGATGGGCAAGGCCCCATCTCAGCATGTGAGTGCCGCTTTTGCTGCATTGTAACATGTATTACATGTCTTTGCTTGAGGGAGGCCGGGTAACTCTGCTTCGCTTTCCTGCTGAAGTCAGAGTGCTGCTGCTTTTTGCATGTCTTCTGCAACCCTTTTCAAGATGAATAATAACTCCGATCTACAATTGCTAAGCAAGATGCATGAGTGCGCACACGTTTTGCGCCGTGGCTCGCCAAAAGCCCCGCATCCGGATGACCGGTGGAGCGGGTGAAGCAAGTTTGACCGTCGCCAGTTCGCACATGCACCGTAGTTGAGCTTTCCTGGATATGGCTTGGTTGGCATTCACGCCAGGTTATGGTACACTCTTAGACTGAAAAAGCTATCCACATCCGGAAACAACCCTACACATAGAAACATAACTAGCCAAGGCAAACGCACTTGATGACAAAGCGAATATGTGCATGTCATGTGTTGCGCAGATGTCGTAGCTGCTGAGCAGCTGCGCTGATTATCCTCCGGTCCTCTGCTGCGTCCAATTGTCCATGAAGCCAGGCCTGTGGATGTAGCTGATCTCACGGCCATGTTCTGGAGCGAATGCAATCAACAGTGATGCGGTATGTTTCTCAATTGCATAGTGCTGGCAGCCTGGCAGCCTGCATCAGCGCCGCTAACGGGGAGCTGATGGATGGGTAAAACAGTTCTCAGCACAGTAGTGTTCTAGCAAGGAGAAGGTGCTACTTAACATCAGTTGCTGGAGTCCTGTTAGCTGTGTGGCTTGGCAGAATGAGTCTGGTGCCAGCATTTCAGGTACGTTGGGTACGCCATGCAGTGTTGTGCTTTGACTGCTGCCTGCTGCTGAATATGCCACATGGTTCATAGGTGATGATGCATACCACACGCTCAGCATACTAAGTTCGTGTACATGTGCGGCTGCATGGCTTTGCCCATGCCCTCATACATTTCACGGCCATTTTGATCACTAAGCACAGGTTAAAACAGCATATACAGGAGGTGTGGTCACCATTGCGTTGTGTACATGCAGGTTCATCTAGGCCAGGCCCTGCTGCCAGGCAACAGAACAGCACTCTACCGCAGCTCTGATGGGCCTTGCCTGGTGTTTGCCACAGCAGCAGGCAAGGTGCTGGTCCACAACCCACACGAGGCCAGCACAAACGGCAGCAGGAGCCAGCCACACCTCAACATCAACAAGCAGATAACAGCACTGGCTGCCGGCCCGCTGCTACCGCAGGGCTGTGAGCGAGATGTGCTGCTGATAGGCACACCCAATTTCCTGCAAGCATATGACATCCAGCAGAACAGGGACTTGTTTTTCAAGGACGTGCCGGATGGCGTCAGCTGCATAGTTGTCGGCAAGGCAGGCAGTGCAACCTCCCCCCTCGCAATCGTGGGTGGCAGCTGCTCTGTGCAGGGCTTTGACAGCAGCGGGCAAGAGGTCTTCTGGAGCGTCACTGGTGGCAATGTGACAGCACTAGCACTAGCGGACATTGATGAAGACGGCCGCAACGAACTCCTGGTGGGGTGTGACGACGCAGACATATGCGTGTTCAGGGATGAGCAGCTCCTGCTGCAACTGCCAGAGGCAGATGTGGTGGTGGGGCTTGCCGGGCTTGGCCGCCAACGCTTTGCATATGCTCTGCGCAACGGCACGATTGGCGCATACCAGGGTGGCGTGCGGCTCTGGCGTGTGAAAAGCAAGCATAGCGTGAGCTGCATTGCTGGCTTCGACCTCAATGGAGATGGGTTGCTGGAGCTGATCAGCGGCTGGTCAAACGGCAGGATTGAGGCACGCAGCGCAGCAAGCGGGGATGTGGTCGCCAGGGACAGCCTGGGCAGCGGTGTGGCTGGCCTGCTGACCGGCCAGCTGCGCGATGCATCAGCAGCAGCAGGCGGCCAGGTCGGCAGTGCAGGTATGGTGGAGCTGGAGTTGATAGCAGCAAGCAGCGAGGGTGAGCTGCGTGGCTACCAGACGCAGCATGCAGAGCTGCAGGCAGAGAACCCTGGTGACATCAGCATGCAGCAGCAGGCCTTGATAGATCTTGCCCAGAAAAAGCAGGAGCTGATCTATGAGCTCAGCAGCTACCAACAGCAGCAGCAGCAGCAACAGCCGCAGGGCATGGCAGTGGCACTGGGGATCGCAGCAGGTGGTGCGGCTGCCGGTGGAGCCAGCAGCTCAATTGCTGGTGACATAGCATCTATGATCCCACCCGACACACGCGTTGACAGCTGCATAGCGCTGAACAAGGGAGCACTCAGCTGTGAGCTAATCCTGCGCACCAACAATGCCACTGTCATCAAGGCAGCCATCATCTTTGGGGAGCAAGTGTTCCAGGTGCGCTGGCGTTACCCACAGATGAAGCAGCAACACCATTGCTGCCTGCATGCCGCGACTCTGCCTGCATGCCAAGCCCCAGCAAGGCAACAGCCCTTGCAGACTACAACCCAGCCAGACATGCCTGTGCTGTAGCTGACCACACATGCCTACTGCTGTTGCTGCCAGACATGCCTGTGCTGTAGCTGACCACACATGCCTACTGCTGTTGCTGCCAGACATGCCTGTGCTGTAGCTGACCACACATGCCTACTGCTGTTGCTGCCAGACATGCCTGTGCTGTAGCTGACCACACATGCCTACTGCTGTTGCTGCCAGACATGCCTGTGCTGTAGCTGACCACACATGCCTACTGCTGTTGCTGCCAGACATGCCTGTGCTGTAGCTGACCACACATGCCTGCTGCTGTTGCTGCTGCTGCTGCTGCCGTTGATGTGGCAGGGCGAGAGCTTGTTTGTTCGCCCACCTCAGCCCTCCAGCAGCTTGACAGTGCAGCTGGCGCCTGCACGTGACACTCCCGTCATGCTGTTGATGAAGGTGCTCGTGGGCAGCAGAACCAGCCAGGTGAGCAGGAGCACAGTGAGAGGGCCAACTGGGAGCACAGCAAGACACACAGACAGTGCAAGCAAGTACTTGACAGCAGGGCATAGTTTAATACTTGCGCTGTGATGTTGCATTCAGCTGCCCTTGCAAGCTTCATCTGCGCACAGTTCAGCCTGGCACAGACGCTTTCTAAAATCAAGCAGCTGCATGTTGTGGTATGCTGCGTTGGATATCTCTGTTGAACCCTCAAATACCTGCGCCTGTATCTGCTGCTGTTGCTGGCAAAGCACGTCATATGCAAGCTGCTGGCGTATACATTACCCTGCTGCTCATGATGATGATGTTTATGATGACTCTGCTGCACCACGCGATCTGCCTGTGTCAACTGTTCTGCCAGGTGTACCACGTGTTTGAGCTGGAGATTGAACTGCCCAAATACGCCATGTACGCAGCAGAGGAGCGTGCGCTGTCTGCAGGCCCACCAGCCAGCCATATCAGCTTCGTCATGCAGCACCCGGCTTCGCGCATTGTCAGCTGGGTTGAGTCCCGCTTTTCCACGAAGCCCAACTTGGGCAACGGCGCCAACAGCCTGGAGGCTGCCTTCACATGCATGCGCAGCCGGCAGCCGCTGGTGGTGCGTGCCGCTGCTGGGTCGAGCGGGCTGCGTGTGGCGTTGCACTGCGAGTCCATGGAGCTGGCTGGGGAGCTGCTGCAGGTAAGGAAGGGACAAGGCCTGCAGGTTCAGCCTTGAAGCTGGCTGTTGTGCACGCGACGGCTTGTGATCGAATGGTGGTTGACAATTGTGTTAGCAGGGTATGCTGCCTTGCTAGGGCTGCTCAGGTTGACAGGCATGTTGTCATGCAATGCGGATAAGGCGTGGCAGTTGACAACAGCGGTCAACTGCAAGTACTTGCACGACCGCAGCAATAGTTTCCTGTTGATGCAGTCCAGGCAGACCTGGTTGTCGGTTGGTTTGTTTTCATGCTGCTTGTAAATGTCACAGAATGTCACGAGATTCTGTGCGACACAGATGCAGCAAATTTGTGCTGCTTGCCGCTGCTCAACTGCAGGACCTTGCCTCCTACCTAGGTGTCAGTGACCTCAACAGCACTGCCAACTTTCCAGGTGCCATGGAGAAGTTCAAGGCAATCCTAGCCCGAGTGGAAGCCTGCAGTGCTACGCGCTCACTGGTGGAGGGAGACACAGCTGCCCTGTGTGCCTCAATCAAAGCAGGTGGGCTGCTTGACACTAGCAACAGGCACTGTTCATTCGACAGCTCAGCACATGAAGTGCACAAATGCGATGCTCCCTGCTGCAGTGCAGCTAGGACCCAACGGTACGAGCGCAACTGCTCATCAGCGCACATTACCGCCAGCACCACCCAACCACGTTGAACGTGATTTTCACCATCATGTTCCCAACTTCGCCCCAGCAGCGTCAACATGTGCATCATCCTAGGGCCTAATAGCTTTGCCACTGGCTGCACTTCTAACGCATCTGATGGTCGCCATCCATGGCGCTGTCATTGCCTGAGTCACAGGTATTGCATGGATCTAGTGTTTGCAATGAGCCTGTCGTTGGCTCGAATAACGGGCGATGTTCCAGTCGTGTAACATGCAAACTGTGCATGCATGCAGCATGGTGTCCCTGTACGCGTCACTTTTGCTACCTTGGAAGTATTACACTGCAAATATGCCTTGCTCTGCGCTGCTGTGTGCCTGCAGGTGTGGTGCGTGCAGAGGATGCTCGCCTGCTGGGTGACATGGCAGCGCTGCGCAGGCAGCACAGGCGGCTAGCAGACCTGAACCGTGACATGTGGGGCGAGCACAGCAAGCGTGCAGCTAACCAGACAGAGCTAGTAGGCGGGCTGAAAGGCATCAACTTAATGATACAGCAGGCAGCTAAGCTGCGTGTGGGGCCTGCACAGGCGCGTGTAGTTGCAGCATGCAGGGCGGCTATCAAGGCCAACAACTTGCAAGCGCTGAGCAAGGTGGTGTGCGAGGGCAGCGCTGCGGTGAATGTGTGAGCTGCTGTGCGGTGACTGCACGTAGCTGCTGTCATTGAGTGGCTGCTCATCAGCAGATTCAAAGAGATTGGCAAGCGCGACAAGGTTTTGTGTAATGCCCGACCAAGGAGCTTGATGGCAGTGCCCGCGTGGACAAAGAACACTGCAGAAATGCTGCTGCTTGTCGGTTGCCTTGGAAATGGCTGTGCAGATCTTTGGCTGCTGTAGTCCTGGTGGCAAGGCAGATTGCGTTGCTGATGTTACAGTTTGGTCACGGCAACATAATCAAGCAAATTGCAGGCAGCAGACTACATATGTATATCCATTTATATGCGCAAAGCCGCAACAGCAGGTAGGAAATGCCAAGCCCACACGATCGCATGAACAATGTCAGCTTACCTGTGCATGCAAGTGTCAATGCAATGCAGCGGCGCAGTACAGTGGGTGGAGCCAGCTTTGTTTACATGCGCAGCCTCGCATGCAGGGGTAGGGTGACACTGCTTGCATGCTAGCCTTTTGCTGCTGCATTAGAGTGCTGCTTCTTCTTGACAATGCAGAGACGGCTTTCCAGCCTGTTTGGTGGTGTTAAGAAACACCAGTTTGTGGTTTGCACTGACACAGTGCACCAGGTTTGGTCAGCAGCAGCAGGCGGCTGCTTACTCGGCTGCGGCCTCTCCCTTTTTGGACTTCTTGGGCAGCAGGTGGGTGTGGATGTTGGGCAGCACACCACCACTGGCAATGGTCACGGTACCCAGCAGCTTGCTGAGCTCCTCATCGTTGCGGATGGCGAGCTGGATGTGGCGGGGGACGATGCGGTTCTTCTTGTTGTCACGGGCAGCATTGCCTGCCAGCTCCAGCACCTCAGCTGCCAGGTACTCCAGCACTGCTGCCAGGTACACGGGTGCACCAGCACCGATGCGCTCTGCGTATCTGCCCTTCTTCAGGTAGCGAGCCAGACGACCCACGGGGAACTGCAGACCGGCCTTGGAGCTGCGGGACACAGCCTTGCCCTTGGCCTTGCCTGCTGCCTTGCCACGACCAGACATGATTGCTGTTGTTTGATTTTGTAGAAACGAGAAGGAACAGGGACCGTAGTTGACACAATGATGCATCGTTGAGTGCTTATATACGCAGCAGAGGAGTGCTGGCAGTCCAGTGGTCGTTCTACAGGCGTCGACCTCAGCTCTGAGCTCGATCGGCGAGTTGAGTGCGGCAGGCTCGTGCCCGGGCCCGTGCAGCGCGTGAACCCGTATATAAGCTTTGAGTGCTGTTTCAACAATGCAAAGCAAACGTTGTTAAAGTCAACTCACACTCTTGACCTTACGCGTCAACAACAGATTGAAATGGCACCCAAGGCAGCTGAGAAGGCTCCGGCCAAGGCCCCTGCCAAGAAGACCACCGACGGCAAGGCCAAGAAGAAGAAGATCAGCAAGGCCGAGACCTACAAAATCTACATCTACAAGGTGCTGAAGCAGGTGCACCCCGACACTGGTATCTCCTCCAAGGCCATGTCCATCATGAACTCGTTCATCAACGACATCTTCGAGAAGATCGCTGGTGAGGCCAGCAGGCTGGCTCGCTACAACAAGAAGCCCACCATCACTTCCCGCGAGATTCAGACTGCCGTGCGCCTCATCCTGCCCGGCGAGCTGGCCAAGCACGCCGTGTCTGAGGGCACCAAGGCGGTGACCAAGTTCACCTCTGCCTAAGCAGCTGCCTGCTGGTGGCTGGCTAAGGGCAGTTCATGCCAGGCTGCTGCCTGCTGGCCTTGCCCAATACCCTCCAAATTGGTGTTTTTCAACACCACCAAACCGACTGGAAAGCAAAGCAGCTTGTTGTTGACAGAGAATGGTGATGTCAACTGTGCATGCATGACAAACAGCTGGATGCTGTAGTACCAAGTTAGTTCAGGGCGCTGTTGCGCAGCATTCGGCCCGCATGCTTGGAGCATTACAGTGAGTAGAGCCGGGGGCCGATGGCGCTGATGCTATGGCTTGAATGGGTATTATGATGATGATGAGTGAGTAGAGCCAGCGCTTACAAATGCCAATGCAGCTTTTCATGAGGGAGGTCAGGTGACTCTGCTGTGCTGTTGGGTTGTGCTGCTGCTTGTTAGAGCATGCTTTGTGCTCATCACTATATATTGTCAATATGAGCGCAGCCTTGTGGGACTTGGTAATACAATTTGACACCATCTGTTGTCAGCTTTGCTATCAGCTTTTTGGCTGTGCCTTGTAATTGGCTTCCAGCTACACCCTAGCTGTACAAGAACCAATTTCAATAGCAGGACTTTTGTGCAGATTTGTCGTCTAAATTTTTGCGCAGTATCTTGTGAGAGGACATGGCACTACTAGAGGACACTGGCAGCCCACCCAACCCCCCGCATGAAAGCCAAAGACTGCTGCTGCTCATGCATGCAATGCGGACCACCCACTGTAAACGATGCTGGCGCCACTGATGACATTTAGGAAGCAGCTGTCCAGACCAAGAGCTTCAGGCGCACCAACCCTTGTGCGTCCAGGAAGCATCAGGTAGAGGGCTGCACACACACGCACTCGATATCTCGAAGAATCACCTGAAGCAAGCGAAGAGCGCAGCGGCAGCAGGATTGTCGGCGGGCTGGTGCCCAGACGAATGCTGGTCCTGCCGCTGGATGGCTGTTGCCAAAACCTCGATGACAGAACCTTGGCCCGCCAGCTAATGTCTCCGCTTCCGGTGCAGGCAGCAAGCAATCAACACGAAAAGCAGCAGGAGCAGGAAAAGCACACCAGCAAACACAGGAATGCATGCGTGCTGTATCCTGCAGTACCAGTGCACAGCAGTGTCCTCATACACACAGTAGTCTTCTCCACAGTTGTAACATGGGATTCAGCAGGCCTTGATGCTGAAGCATGTCAAGCACGTGAGAGCATGCATGAAGTCCCCCCTCCTTGTTACCAGCAGGTGACTAGTGTAGCATAGCATCGGTGCCGGCGGTGATACCACGCCTAGCCTCCCGAACCCTGATTACAGCTTGCATGGCTGCCGCTGTCATTATCATTATCAACAGTTTAGAAGGCGTGTAGGATCACCATGTACAGCAACGTTTAAGAACATTTCTATAAGCAGTCATGACAAGCATCGCCACACTAATGTCTATCGGACACCGCAGTGTTCCCCGCTGGGGATGAGAGATTCCCCTCTGGGGATGAGTGATAGAAAGTCATGCACCTGCAAGGCAGCACTGATAGCAGCAATAAACGCAGATGCAGCAGCAAAAGGCAGGAATGACGATGGCAGCAGCAACAAGTAGCAGTAACGCCAAATCGCGTACGCAATAGGTTAAGACTTCTTCTTGTGCACCCTTGTTCAGCAACCGTGACAATTGCGGCGGCAATGACCGCATACGCCAGGACCTTGCGTTGCCCAGATCTTTAGAAGACGAAGAAGAAGCACTCCAACTAAGACCTTGTGCACGCTTGGTACTTCAGGCGGGTTTGGTCATGTGTTGCCCGACCTTGGCATCATCTGCAGAGCTAGAAGTCTGTTGGCGGCAGCCACTGTTGAAACAGCTTGCACAAAGTTTGTAAACATGATCACCAGGAGAGCTTGAGCGGGCCGCTCCTGGTCAAGCATTGCTTTGAAGATATGCCACTTTGCAGTTACCTGGAGCCCAGGAGCCATTAAATCCGTTCTTCTACACGGAACATGCACAGCTGATCAGGCAGCAGTCAGGCATGCAAAGCTGGCAAGGTTCATTCAACCTAGTTAGATGATTACCAAGAACAGCTGTGCGATGAGCTGCTTTGGCCTGCCCACAAGCCACAACCAATCTCACCAGTGCAATCCTCAGGTGAACTGGCCCAACAACAGTTGTTAAGGTTTTTACAGGCAGCAAGGCATGCAAGATGCAGTAAAGCACATGTGATGTAATGATGTTTAGCCACCACCAAAGAAGATTGGATGCCTAGATGTCAACAGTCCAGATCAGCAGGCAGAATCAAAACACACCTGGCAAAAATGAAGTAGGTAGTGCACGCAGCGACAAGAGGAAAGGGATAAGTAGCTAAAGCTGAATGGTGGTGGCAACGTCCACCGCCTCCCAGCAGCTCCTCTCAACTCCTGCCAAGCAGCTGACACAAAGGTGAACTGGCCCAACAACGGTTGTGGAAAAAACATTATGTCAAAAAGAACAGCACGTTAACGCAGCAGCATAAAAGCAAGCAAGTCAGCAGTGTCATCCGACCCTTGCATGCAAGGCTGCGCATGTAAGCAAAGCTGGCTCCACCCACTCTGCTGCGCCGCTGGTTGTACTGATGAACACGTTGCAAGCATCCAAGTCCAGAGTAGTGGCTTCGGGGGCACCAACCCTTCGGGGGCACCAACCCATGTGAGAGGACACGGCACTAGCATGCAGTACACTGGCAGCCCACCCAACCCCCCGCATGAAAGCGAATGACTGCTGCTGCTCATGCATGCAACGCGGACCACTTACGATAAAAGATGCTGGCGCCACTGCCCATGTGCACAGGGTGTCATAATCATATTACCCATTAAAGCCATAGCATCAGCACCATCGACCCCGCGCCCCACCGGGGGGGGGGGGAAGAGGAGGGAGCACTGCTCCAGAATGTTTGCATGTGCACAGGGCAGAAGTGTCCAAAAGTGCACACCCCAGGCAGGGAGGACACACTAGAGATCCACCATTAAATAAAAGTAACTTATAAGTGGCCTCCATTGGGGGGAGCCTTTAGTTGATCGTGACACAGGGGCTTTGCCACGCCGGCATCACAGTAGCCCCCAGGGGTCTCTGCTGCAGTTCCTAATTTATTTCCTGACACCCGCCAGGGTATAGCTCGAAGACAGCGAGTGCCCCCCCCCCTCTGTTGTCTGATGCCGTGGGATTGCGTCCGGCTTGAAGACCCTAGCCAAGAAGAAGGTCCTGCAGCTGAGCGCACGCAATGTCACCAAGATTGAGCTGGCTACTGCTGCAGAGCAGCCTAATGCGCACACGCTAAACATGAGCCTGAGGGACATTGAACGCTGGGTGCAAGGCAATGCAGGTGGGTGGACTTGCAAAGGGTTTCAGGGGTGGTGCTGCTCATGTGCAATGTTCCATGCCGGCGCTGCCGCAGCGCATCAGCATTACTTTGCTCAGTTGTACGTCAGACCCCGTCATGACAGCAACGCTCACAATCATCATCATCATCATCATCATCATCATCATCATCATCATCATCATCATCATCATCATCATCATCATCATCATCATCATCATCATCATCATCATCATCATCATCATCATCATCATCATCATCATCATCATCATCATCATCATCATCATCATCATCATCATCATATTACCCATTCAAGCTATAGCATTTGTGCCATCGGCAACACTCACAATCTCTCCTAGCTAATACCCTTACCCACCACTGCCTGCAAACTGCCATGTGTGCGTGCATAGTAGCACTTAACGTTGGGTCAAGCACTTTGTGAAACGAAACGAAATGTTTTAAAACGTACGTTTTAAACGCTTCAGTGCAAAACGTTGCTGGTAAACGCCAGCTGCAGTGGGGCTTAGGCGTTTCAATGGAGCCACCCTCGTAACGCACCGCAGTGTCCCCTGCGGGTGATCAGGCCCTTCAAAGCACATGTTTTAAATGACCTGTTACTCTATCCGTCTTATGTTCAACGTGATTGCAACAATGGGCGGCAAGAAGGCCGCCGACAAGTTGCTATTGCCCGCGCTCTTGCCCGCGCAGCTGCGCAGGTGCAACACATGTTGCCGTGCGGTGTGCCGAGACAGGTGGTCCTTGACCAGCAACGATTACGTTAACACTGTATCTTACAAGTCAGCAATCGTCCTGGTGTCACCGTTCATGCCCAGCAAACGTGTAGAAGCAGCATATGTCCAACAGCTCAATACAGCTCAGCTGAAGTTCAGCTCTGAGCTGCAGCAGCACAGAAGTCTGTGACTTCGGCAAAAAAACAATAAAATACACACCAGTAATTCAGACTCAAAATACACGTAAACATACAACCCCAGGAATGCCAGAGATCGTGTAAATTAGCATGTACAGTACTTGCAGAAGTACTGTAACATGATGTTTTGACAGCGTTTCAAACAGGTGCCTGCCTGAGCACTGTGAAACGAAACGCGTTTCAAAACGAAAAGTTTCGTTTCATTTGAAACGTTTAGTGCTACTATGTGTGCGTGTACCATCATCGCCTGCACCGGTGCTCTGTTGCACAAACACAGGGGGGAGGGCTGCTGGTGGGGAGTACTGCTTGTTTACAGCGTTGCACTGTGCAGCAGCAGCAGCAGCAGCAGCAGCAGTGCGGAGGTTGTCAAGGTCCAGCAGTGTGGTGTGCATGCATGCAACCTTGCTCCCTAACGCCATCTTGCTGGCAGCTTGTGTTGCTCTGCTCTGTATTTGATTTGTGCTGCAGATACATGTCACGTTTCAGTCTGCAAGACATTTTTGGACCGGACCTACCATGCATGGCTTCAGCGCGGGTGACATCCTGGACTGGAGTACAAGACCAGCGGCAAGCATGGGGTGTAGGTGGCGCCGGCCCACCTCACACTGTGTTTGTCCGCTGACTTTTCTGCTTGCTTCAGGTAATTTTGGGGGGATGTTCAAGGCGCAGCCTCTACCTTTGCTTCCTGGACGTGGACAGCGCCCATGAAGCGGCTCCCTTGGCCTCTACTTGCTTCATGTTCATCAGTACTACCATGGCGCAGAACAGTGGGTGGAGCCAGCTTTGCTTACATGCGCAGCCTCGCATGCAGAGGTGGGGAGACAATGCTGGCTTGCTTGCTTTTTTGCTGCTGTTTAAAAGTGCTGCTCCTTTTGACAGCATGTGCAAAAGCAGCACAAACACAACATCAGAAGTTGAATGGGTGATATGATGATGATCAGAAGTTGTTGGTTGAAGCAAGCAACAAAAAACGTGTACAACGTGTCTGTGTCATGACTTAGCACTGTTAATCTGATGCGGCTGCCAAGCAGGCTGTTGGTACATGTTTGCTCTGTTACTTGCAGCGTACAGCACACTCAACCTAGAACTGACGGCCAACTCAACCAGCCTTGATAGCGTAGTCTTTCCATATGATCTGGTGGTGTTGAAAAACACCAGTTTGGGTTGGTTGATTAAGCCAGCTGGCTGTCCTGCACTGCTGGATAACAGCAGGCAGCAGCTCAGGCACAACCAGCTGCTGCTCAGAGCCTGGCAAGCTGCTTAACCGCCGAAGCCGTACAGGGTGCGGCCCTGGCGCTTCAGGGCGTACACCACGTCCATGGCAGTCACGGTCTTGCGCCTGGCGTGCTCAGTGTAGGTCACTGCATCACGCACAACGTTCTCCAGGAACACCTTGAGCACACCGCGGGTCTCCTCGTAGATCAGACCGCTGATACGCTTGACGCCACCCCGGCGAGCCAGACGCCTGATGGCGGGCTTGGTGATGCCCTGGATGTTGTCGCGAAGCACCTTCCTGTGGCGCTTGGCTCCACCCTTGCCGAGTCCCTTGCCTCCCTTGCCGCGGCCAGACATGATTTACTGTGCTGTTGTGTATTGAAGAGGAAAGAAGCGAGTGGTTGATGAAGTGAACGAAGTCCAAGGGCTTATATAGCGCTACAAAGTGCCTGCGATTGCTCGCACTCAGGTGAGATCGTCAGCTCACTGGCAGCTGAGCGAGCGTGAGTATTAGTTTGATTTGCCTAGGCTGACGCTACCATACAAAAGCCCAAGTTCTTTTGTTGCTGATCACCAACATACGTTCATACAACTTTGATATTGTTTCTGCAAATCAATAATTATGGCCCGTACCAAGCAGACCGCTCGTAAGTCCACCGGTGGCAAGGCGCCCCGTAAGCAGCTGGCCACCAAGGCCGCTCGCAAGTCCGCACCCGCCACTGGTGGTGTGAAGAAGCCCCATAGGTACAGGCCCGGTACCGTGGCCCTGCGCGAGATCCGCAAGTACCAGAAGTCCACCGAGCTGCTCATCCGCAAGCTGCCCTTCCAGCGCCTGGTGCGTGAGATTGCCCAGGACTTCAAGACCGACCTGCGCTTCCAGTCCAGCGCCGTGCTGGCTCTGCAGGAGGCTGCTGAGGCCTACCTGGTGGGTCTGTTTGAGGACACCAACCTCTGCGCCATCCATGCCAAGCGTGTGACCATCATGCCCAAGGACATCCAGCTGGCACGCCGCATCCGTGGGGAGCGTGCATAAGCTGCTGGCCTGGCAGCAGCCTGAGCAGTACGGTGCCCTATGGCTTCACCCAAAATGGTGTTTTTCAACACCACCACAATATTTGGAAAGCCAGTCTGTCACGGTGTGCTCAAATCAAGCATTTGTACCCAAGCAGTTCTGTATGGCAAATCCAACTTTCTGTCTTTTGTGCAAAAACCAAGGTTTTTTTTGCTCCCAATTGATTCTTATATCCATAAAAACTACTAGGCTTTTTCCTTCGCGCAGCAGAGCCTTGTCAGGCAGGTCCTGCTGCCTTCAATGGCACTGTTGCTACTTTGTCTGGGCTTAAGATCAAGGTGCTCAACATTGCCACCTGGACATCATTGCATTTGCTTTGGGACATCCTTCGATCCCATGTTGTTCATTATGATGACCTGTAAGCATATACCTTGTTTGTGGTTGATTGCATCTGCTTCATTGCACTGAGTTGCAGGGGAAGCTGTTGAGTAACATGACTCGGTTGTGAGACCTTGCAACACCACCAACCTATGTGGAAAACCCAGGATCATCATTATCATACTACCCATTCAAGCCATAGCATCAACGCCATTGGCCCCGCGCCCAGAGCAACCCAGGATAGACTTGAAATCATACGTTGCAGTTTTTGTGGCAAGAACAACTTGCGTAAGTCTTTGCGGTCAGTTGGCAATGCCAACGTAGCAAGCACTTCAAAACTTGAGCCTATAAAAGTGTGATAGGTAGGCTGTGCACTGCTGCTGCCTGCCCTTGGCTCACCATCCTCAAATCCGGCTGATTGCTCAATTGATAAGCTGCAGCACAAAGCGTGCTTGGCAAGCACTATGTTCAACTAGATCTGCAGATGCAAAAACTGCCACGCAAACTTGCATCACATTCAGGCAAGCGCATGATTACGACCTTGCACTGGCTGCACACTATACATGCATGTTGCTGTGCATAGTCACTTGCCAATTGGCAGAACGTGGGGTTTGCACATTTACATAACAACGAACAAGGTCCAAGTGCACCAAAACTTGTGCGGCCTCTTTGTGTTGGGGGGGGGGGGTAGGGTTCAGAAAACAGGGTATGAAGAGGTTAGAGGGGAGGTAGAACCAGGTCAGACCCACCTACCAGGTTGACCTGCTCAGCAGTGCTGCAAGCGATCCTGTGCTGCCAACCAGCAGCAGGATATGCCTGATGGTTGTTGCTTCATACAAACTTTTCCCCCTCCAGTGAATGCTGGGCAAGCTGCTTAGTTTAAACGCTGCTCTGCCGTACAAAGGATGCTGGGCAAGCTGCCTGTTTGCTGGCTTCCATGACTCTTCGTTCGAAGCGCTTTAGCAAAGCTGCCAAGTGGTTGTTACCGAACAGTGTTCACCAGTACACCTTGCGACGCTTTAACCAGACTGGCGTAGTTGCAGCACTGGCGCTGGGCTTCCTTTCGGGCTTGCAGACAGTCAAGCAGGGCACCAGGTGCTTTCCTTACTTGGTGACGGACACTCGTTTGCTTAATTCGGGTGTTACTCATGTTCAGCAAGCCCTGATTGGCGAGCACATGCCGTGTGCTGGCTTGCTGCTGTTCACACACATGTATCCTTCTTGCAGGACTCTCTGCTAGGTCTGCACAATGTATCAGCCGCCCAAACATGGCACAGTGGCTAATGTGGTGCCTGCTGGTGACTTCCAGCATATCAAGGCACAGCTGGAAGACACACAGGAATCGCTGGCAGCAGCTTTTGCCAGGATAGAGGTCTTTCGCCTGCGTGAGAAAGTGTTGCTTGCAGAGTTGGCAAAGCTGAGAATTGGGGGACAGTTAGCTGCTGCTGCTGCTCCTGCTGCCGATGCTAGTGCTCCAGATGGTCCTGCAGTTGGTGCAGCTGTTGCTGGCACAGCAGCACACAGTGCTGTTGCAGACTCACAGCAGCAAAGCAGCGGTGAAACAGACAAGCTTCAACCTCGGCAACCAGAAAAGCAGCAGCAGGAGGAGCAGCAACTGAATTGGCCGCTTCCCTGTTACGTCACAGAAGTAGAAGGCCATTTGCCAGTCATGCTGATCAGCAGTGTTGGCAGGAAGGTGAGGGCCAAGCAAGTCTGCTGCAGCGAGCCAGCAGAATGATGCGGCTTCTCCTGTTGTGATAGATACAGCAGACATATGCGCTTGCTGAGCACAGCAAAAGAGGATGCTTACAGAAATCGCAGGACTCTTGCATCCAGCAGACTGCTTGTCATTGCCAGTGGACGCACAAATCACTGCTTAACATAACAGAAGGGCTGTTCAGTTGGCTGATTGTTTGGCTTTGCTTTCTGCCGGCTGGTGATGTGCTTGCTGCAGACACCAGGCAGCATTGTCATCACAGCAGACTATGTGGACTTTGTAGAGGTGGGGCACCACACCCGCAGCGCTGTGCTGCTGTGTGAGGAGCAGCAGCAGCAACAGCAACAGAGGCAATAGCGGCAGGCGTGCAGTATGAGAAAGCAGAAGTTGCAGGACGTAGTAACTTACTTGCAGGCGCAGTCAGGCCCACATGTAGGCATGCGCATCTGGTCCCTGCCAGGAACTCTGGCAGGGTAGTGCTGTTGCCTTCCGTGCTTGCAGTTATGTGCAGCACCCCCAATTACCACACAGGGTTTGCCAGCTGTTTCCACAATACACCTGGCAGCTTGCATTCTTTTGCGCACTCTCATTTGTGTGGCTATAGCGTCAAGTCTATCTGCATACTCTCCCCGCGTACCTGCAGGTGCGTGCGCGCGTGAAGCGTCACGAATTTGTGGGCTTCACATCCTCACCAGCGCTGCCAGGCCAGGCCAAGAGGATGCAGGTGAGCAGCGGCAACGCAGGTAGCGCACTGTTATGCTGCGCCTGCTGTCTGCGTGGCATCTATATTGGTGTGCCTGGCAAGAGGTTGTGTGCTGCCGTCTGCTTTACATGACTCCTTTATTACTATGTGCGTTGGCAGCACATTTGTGTTGTGTAGGGCAGCTGGCAGCAACCCCTGTGCAAGCATCCTGGCAGACTGTGCGTGTGTTCCTGGCAACCTGGTCATGCAACAGCAGCTCAAGCACAGCTGCCCTGTTGTTGTAACGGTCCCTGCCTACTGCACCTGCCTCTGCACCATCACCTGTGTGCTGCATGCCACCCAGAGCTCTGCATCCTCGCCCCTCTCTGCCGCATGGAAACAGCTCTTGCCATCATGCCTCTCGCCCCAGCCTGACAGCGGCTGCTGCACCTACAGCAGCTCAGCAGCAGCAGACGGCAGCGGCAGCGGCAGCGCAGTGCAGCTTGCAGCAGTGGATGGCCACGGGGCAGCAAGCAGCATCCCAGGAAGTCCAGGTGCTGACGCACAGGCTGGGCTGGCAGGTGGTGTCAGCAGCCCGTGTGCGGTGAGTTTGCCTAAGCATCAGCAGCAGCATAGCGGCGGCGTGAGCTCACAGCAGCCTGCAGCAGCATGGTATCCAACCGACGCACAGCAGCAGCAGCAGCACTTGCAATCGCACGGCTCGCAACAGCAACCTCAGCAGCAGTCACAGGAGCATGAGCTGCATGCTGTTGGTCCCTGGGTCAGCAGCAGCAGCACACGCGTTGACAAGCAGGGCACCGCTGCCACGGGCATGTGGCGTATCCTGTGGCAAAGCGGGGGCCTGCAGCAGCATCTAACGTTTGAAGCCACACAGGAGACGCGCGAGGCACTGCACCGGCACACGCATCGCTGGCTGCATGGCCCCAGCAACTCTGGCGATGAGTACAACGGCACAGCTGCTGGCGAGCCTCAGGCAGAGGTACTGGCTGCAGTAGCAGCAGCAGCAGCAGCAGCAGCAGCTGGTAGTGAGAACGGGGCACTGGAGATTGCAATGCCTCGTCATCTGACACCCGGAGCATTCGTGCCGCGCCTGAGTGAGCCATCCATCATCATCAGCGCGCCTGGCGGCAGCGGCACTGCAGGGCTGGTTGCTGGGGCTGGCGGCAGCAGCTCCCGCTCCAGCGACCCCAGCCCTGCAGCCACTGCATGGGGTGGTGGCACCACCAGCAGCAGTCATCAGCTGGTGGATGGCTTGGCACACCTGGCTGCTGCGCTGCCTGCGCGCTACCAGGCACGCGGCTGGTCACTGCTGTACAGCACTTCACGGCATGGCATCTCCTTGCAGACGCTGTACAGGCGGTGTGGCGGGACCTCCCCCAGCGTGCTGCTCGTGCGAGATGCTGGGGGCTATGTGTTTGGTGCATTTTGTGCCGAAGCATGGCGGCCGTCAGCGCGCTTCTTCGGCACTGGTGAAACGTTTGTGTTTCAGCTGGCACCCCACAAAGTCATGTTTCCCTGGCAGGTGGGTTGCAGGCAAGGCCAGTTCTGCCGGCAAGCGATCGACTTGCACAGCAGTGGGGAGCAACCTGCAGTGTGGTGCGGCAATGTGTTGGACAAGTTCATCAATGTTGGATCTGTTGGGCTTGTGTGTATGGCGATGACCATACCTGCCAGGACATGCACACTGGGTTGGCAGCCCAGAAGTGTGCGAGGCGTTGGTGGTGGACAGCGCTGTTGTAGCTGGCTGGGGTGCATGCAGTCGCAGCATGACTGTCAGTTCTCGAGTCATGCGGCAACCTATGCATGCCAGCCTGGTGGTTTCCTGTCAGCCGGCAGCTGCCTCCTACTACCCAAGCCACCAACTGCCTCAGACTGTCAGGTACTGCATCCTGCCGTGCTGCTGATGGCCGCAGGTGCGAAGTGCCATGAAGAACGACTTCTTCATGTATGCGCAGCAGGAGGCGCTGGCTGTGGGCGGCTTGGGCGCCTTTGCCATCTGGCTGGATGCAGAATTGCTGCAGGTGCGTTGTCTTGTCTTTGCTGGGTCTCTGTTGCAGCTCTTGCTGCTCACTCTGGCGTGCATGCCTGCTTCAAGGACTGTGACACATAACGGCTGCATTGCCTCCATTGGCTGAGTTGTGTGTGTTGGCAGCTGGAACCCTGATGGCAACCGGAGAGACTCTTGTGTACACACAGGTAGGTTGCAGGTGCAGCAGGCTCGGGGCATCACGAATTCCAACGGCTACGCCCCTGACGGTGTGTGTTGGTGCTTGTTGTGTAATTGCAGGGCAGCAGCGGCAGCTGCGGGACGTTTGGCAGCCCTTGCCTGGCCAGCAAGGAGGAGTTCAGAGTGGCGGCTGTGGAGCTGTGGGCGCTGCAGTGATGAGCAGCAGCCTGCTGCAATGTGCAGCGCTGAGCAATTTGGGACTAGGGGCTGCTGCGAAGCACACATGTGCTGTACAGCACCTGGGATCTGCTGCCGCTGGTCACTACTTGAGTGACAGTGGGTGTCAACGATGGGGGTTTATGTGGTGGTATTCAAGGTAGCATGCCTATGTGCCACTGTACCATGTGTTCTTTCCGGACCTGTATTTCATGGGCCAGTCAATCCTGCACCCAGTCGTACTTATGAACTGCATGCGTGGGGGTGCTTCTGCGCTCACAGGGCTGTCAGCGCACCCTGGCGTGGTTCGTGAATCAATGTGTTCTGCACTGACAACTTTAAACCTCACATAAGTCCATGACTCTGGCAGCAGCACAGCTACTGTGCTTCTATATGTGCAGCATGCACATGCGACCTCAGCACCAAGTGCTGCTGCAAGGTGTGTACTGTGGTATGCCACTCTGTCAAGCGGTCAATGGTCCAGCAAGTAGTGTGATACCTGACAGTTTAAATATAGGCAGCAACAAGTGATGTGATATGAAGAACAAGTGATGTGATGTGCACACGCAGGCCGTCCGTGTATCCTAGGACAGCTGCATGCCGACTGCCGCATTTGCTTGCATTGCAAGTTGCCAGCATCTAGTGTGCTTGTGCCGTGTGCAACAGGCCCTGTTGTATGACGGCACAGCTGTTTTTGATGAAACAGTTTTTGACACACTGCCGTTCACTGGTATTCAAGTGTGGGCCTCATGGTGTGCGCCCCACTGGCGGAGGCGCCGTTGTGTGGCACCTGGCAGTGCATAATGGCTGGCTTGGTTGGTCGATGCATCCCACTACGGACTGTGCTGCATCAATGCTGACAAGGCTGCCTCTATGAATGAGTGCTCAACCTGTGTTGCAGACTCATATGCCACTAATGCAGTTCGCTACTGATTGAAAGGTTGAGCAACCAGTGTGCAGACACATGCATGGGTTGGGAGTTACCGCATGTGATGCTGGCATGTCCCAGACATTGCAATGGTAACGGTGTTTTCTGCAGCTGTGATGCTGTGCACAACTGCTGGAAAGTTCACTGAACAGTGAAGGGAAACTATGATTCAGCTGCAGCTATCTGCCGGTCACTTTACGTGCATTTGCCTATTTTTAAGCAGAAGAGGTACCAAGCGTGTGGTTTGGAGTCGACTAGCACAGTTGTCATCTCCGATCCAGCAGCCGGGTGCCAGGCCAGTAAACCAGTTTAAACCCGTGCCTAAGCCCTAGGCATCACACTGCAGGTGACCATAAGCCCTGTGCAGATCTGATAAGCATTGGTGTTGGTGACTCTATGTGTTTGTTTGGTCGTGAGTGGCAACCAATTCATGCCGGGTCTGTGGATCGCTTCGTCTCGGTGACGTTCCGCTGAGTGAATCGTGTCGTTAAGCTGCTGAGCCACTGACCTAACAGCGAATGGCATCTTCTCAACACACGTGAGATTCTGGTACTGTCAGCACCCGAGGCTACTCCGTGCTGTTTAGTGCGAGCAGCATTGTTCTGAACACAGGACAGCAGCACAAAGCAGTGCAGCACAGCGAGCCCGTTGCTTCGCCAGCGTGGGACGTTCCCGCTGGCCTGTATGCTTGAACAGACAAAGGCACACCGAAAACAATTTGAGCACTGAGTCGCCACTTCGCTACCCAGACAGCTACACAGCAAGGGTGCCTGGTGCCACTAGCCAGGTTATGTGTGTGGCATGTACACCGCAGCTGCTGCAGCACCCATAGCAGTAACATTGCCGTGGCATGCCAGGGGCTGAACGGGAGAGTGCTGTTCACGTTAGCAGTGCAGAAGTGCTACACATATTAGAGGCAGCACTGGATCGGCCAGCAGCAAGAGCATTGCCTTGCAGTGCATGGTGCCACAGCATTCTGCCTTGGGCATAATGGCTAGACCTGCCAGGGACATCCGGGCTTCAGGGGATGGTTACCAGGAGCTCAGCAGCATGGGCAGCATGCGCATCACGAAGCCGCGGTTCAGGCGCAGGACTTGCATGCTGCGCGCAGCTGGCATCGCAGTGCTGCTGGGTGAGTGACCAGGCGGATAAGGCGCGGCAGCCGCAGCACCATCAGCAGCAATGACAGCAGCTGGCAGTGCAGCGCTGCTGGCTGGGTTGTCAAGTGGACCATGACAGCATCCAGCAGGAGACATACAGCATCAGGCTAGGAGGAAGAGCACAGCATCAACAGCTGTTGATCAGGCCCCCTAGAATTGTTGCAGGGAAGCAGCAGCAGCAACAGCAGCAGCAGCAGTAGCAGCAGCAGCAGCAGCATAAACACAAACATTGTGTGCCTCCTGCAAGAGGGCTGGGCTGCTGCCGGTGCTCAATGAGTGGTGTTCATTCATGCCAGCGCAGTTCTGGTTGGCTGGGTGGCTCAGCGTTTCGCGAGCACGCCTCACAGTGCAGCAGTGCCAGTACTCGCGCCTCACCATGTTGCGTGCGTCTACTGCATGCTTGTGTTGCAGCACAACATCTGCAGCCATGCGTATGGCTTCTGGCTCTCTGCTAGCTGCCGCATGTCGTCATCTGCTGTCGCTTGCAGCTCCTGCACCCAGAAGACACCAACAACTGCCGCATGCAGGCGTCCTACAAGCCATACTGCCGGGGTGTGCATGCGTGACCACCTTCACTGCCCACAGTGCCTTCAAATATCACCTTCAGCCGACGCCTGCTGTGTTCACAGAGTGAACTTCACGTGGCGTGCCATGCAATGCACCCTGCTGCGCTGCAGGCCTGTTCATAGCCACCTCACTCACGCTGGGCCGCAAGGACAACCTGCACAAGGTGCTGCTGTGGGTGCACAGCCACCGCATCGCCGGCTTTGTCATCTTCTGCCTCCTGTACATCTGGTTCACCGTGCTCTTCCTGCCTCCGGCGCTGCTGGCAGCGTGTGCGGGTGCCATTTACGGCTTCCTGCCTGCCATCCCACTGGTGAGCTCAACTGTGCACCATAGGTTGGGTGCCTGCAGCAAGGTTTGGGTGTTGGCACAATGCTGTTGTACATATGGTGCCCTGGAACAAGCGGCAGCAGGCATGTCCAACAGCCTGTGTGCAAAACTGGCAGGGGTAGGATGGAAGCTTGCTGATACAGTGTTGGCAGCTGTTCTTCAGGCTGAGTGCATGGTATGCTGAACGTTGGTTGCTTGCTGCCAAGACTGTTCACTTTATTCAGTGTTGCTGTCCAAACGAAACAGTGCTGGCGATTGAGGCCACTGAGGGTGTTGGCTTTTCATTATGGACAAGAAGCCTGCAGGCACATCTGGCTTGTTGTGCCGTTTTGAGCTTCAAGTTGGTATATTAATGTGTTGGTATGTAGTGGGTTCAACAAACCAGCAGACCGCTGCCACAAACCTGCTCAACTGTTGAGTAGGGCAGCTTGTCAACTCCCACGCTCCTCTGGGTCGCTGCTCACGCTGCCTGCCCGCCTGTCCGCCTGCCCGCCTGCCCGCCTGCCTGCATGCACGTCACACCGCAGGTGTGGGTGTGTGCTGTGGTGGGCGAGACGGTCAGCTTCCTGCTGGGCCGCTTCCTGCTCAAGAGGTGGGTGAAGGAGCTCACCGCGGACTGGCCCATGTGGACGGCGCTGGATGCCGCACTCAGCGAGGACGGCTGGAAGCTGGTGGCGCTGCTGCGCGTGTCGCCAGTGGTGCCGTTCTCCATCATCAACTACGCGCTGGGCTCCAGCTCACTGCCGGTGCGTGCTTGCTGCGGCTGTTGCCTGTGTGGCGTGGCTTGAGTGCTGCCTGTGGCTGGGGGTGCCATGCTGGGGCTGCGTGCAGGCTGGCTGCTGGTGCTGCTTGGTATGTCGCCAGCGGCGGCGTCAGCGCCAGTCACCCCCGCCATCAGCAATGAACCGGGCTCTGAGGTCCAGCTGATCGACAGTGACAGCTTGCTGCAACCATTTGCCTGTGTTGGTCGTCCTGTCCAGGCGTGCTGCTATCGTTTATGGAGAACGGGTACTCCTCATGGCTCTGGCTGTTGCTGCTGCAGCTGGGCATGTCACCAGCAGTACAAGCCGTTCTGTCTATCATCTACCTTGCATTTGGCTGGAGATCACCTGTGGGGAGTTGGCTCCTGTGGCTGTTTTCTCTGGGCTGGTGGCCTGTGTGGCTGTTTATCGTGTCGTTGTTGGGGCTAGCCAGGGCTGTGGGTAGTCCAAGGGCCACTGGATGCAGTGCACAAGGAGGATGCTGGCACTGCTGTCCCGCGGCTGCTGTTGCTGGTCACTGCCTGCGCTGTCTTGTGGGGATAACCACTGGTGGCTGCTGATAGTGTCGGTTGACCTTGGAAGCTGTGCTTATGCTGCTGCTGCTGCTGTGCCAGCACTCTGTGCCAGCTGTTCCGCAGCTCTGCCATGTGTGTTGCTTCTAGAACACAGGTTGTGCCTTTGTTGTCCATCTGCTGGTGCCGCTACTGGCGGTGATGTGGATCTTCATGCATGATTTGGCGCTGCAGTTCTCCTTCTACTGCTGCCTGTCTGTGTTGAACCCCTTGCTTCTGCAGTGCTGCTGTCAGTGCTGCTGTCTGTGCTGCCACCATGTATGTTTACACACGCGTCTGCTGCTCTGCAGTTTCTGCACTACTGGTGGCCGTCTGTGTTTGGCATCATCCCCAGCCTCGTCATCTACATCTACCTGGGCAGCTTGGCGGCTGACGTGTCGAGTGCCATCAGCGGCGGCGGCGCCCACGCAGCCCCCCCTGCAGGTGTGTGGCTGTGGGTGGGCCCATAGTGTAGGGCACGAGGGTGCTTTGAGTTGCCAGCAGCAGGTTGAGACTGCAGCAGGCTCGGGAGTGCAGCAGGTTGAGGCTGCAACAATGCAGCCCCTCTGCAGGTGTGAGTTGTTCATCATGATCGCACATGATGTGGGCCTGTACCGCAGCGATGCTGTCTGCAGGTTCCTTGCAATGTGGAAGCGGCAGGCGTGGTGTGCCTGCTGGACTGGGTAGCAGACGGGTGCCCATAGGATGTGTGCTTGCTTTCCAGTAGTTGTGTGGGGGAACCCGGGTGGCCAGAGTCCACCTGCTGCACCTGGTGGCTGCATACAACAAGCAGAGCACAGCTTTTCAACACGCATGCAGCCAGAGAACGGCAAGCACCTAGGAAATATCCGCTGAGTTTCTGCTCGCCAGCGCTTTGTGTCTGTGCAATGCGTGCCGTGCACTGCACTGCTTCATGCAAGCTGCTCGCTGGTGCTGCTTGCCTGACAGGCCGCCCTTGCCTGTCACTGCTCTGCAACTGCCCGCAGCCAAGGTAGCCATCATTGTGACTGGTTCTGTATCGGCGCTGGCTGTGGTGGTGCTGTCGGGAGTGTACACCAAACGCGCGATTGACAAGCGCCTGGCACAAGTGCATGTGCATGAGGAGGTGGAGGTGGAGGAGCAGCACTTCCTGCTGGGCAGCGGTGGCGGCAGTGCTGCTGCTGCAGCTGCTGATGGTGAGGGTGGCGAGGCGATGCAGAGAGTGGTTGTATCAGTTGAGGCGCCGCGGTATGTTGTGGAGCGAAGCAACAGCAGAGAGGTGGCTGTTGGCGGGCATGGGGAGGGCATGGAAGAAGACGACCATGGGGCTGGCAGGGGTTGGGGTGGTGGGATGTTTGGGGGCAGGTGGTTGAGGTTGTTCAAGCAAAAAGCCAGGGTGTCAGAAGATGAAGAGGTAGGGCAGCATGTGGCGGTTGGTCACAGCAACGATTTGCCTGCAGCAGGTGTGGGGCGGCAGGCAGGGTCATGCAGCGGGCATGGCAGCAGCGGTGGTGCTGCAGATAGTGCCGCTGGCCCTGCTGCTCATGGCCATCGAGCTGGCAAGCAGCAACACCCCCAGCGGTAGATGTGCGTGCACAAGCCAGCAGCATGCTTACTTTGGTATGTGCGGTTGCCATCTGTGGCCGCTGCTGCCACCTCATGCTTGCGTCATCAGGTTATGTTGGCACCAGCACAACATCGCAGCCTACACACAGCAGGCATGATGGCAGCTTGCCATCTGCTGCTGTCTCACTGTGCGGCTTGATTCATGTAGGGTGTTTGCGACGCACCCGTGCAGCACGAAGCTAGGCATGGTGCATGACGAGAGCAGTGCATTGAATTTCAAATGGTCTTTCACAGATCAGCAAGGTTGTTTATGTTTATGACCATTGACGCATGCGACATAACAGGCGTAGGAGGTCATCATTCTCGTTCAGTTCACAACACTTGGGGAGGGTTGGGTGGGCTGCCAGTGTTCTGCATGCTAGTGCCGTGTCCTCTCACAACACTTGAGCACGACTGTATACAGTCAGGCTACGTACCCTTGGTGCTCAGCAACCATGTAGCGGGCGTAAGCTCTTGTGTATGATTGAAGCAGTGAGACTGTGTTGCGCGCCTTGGCGTTGATGGTGCGACACACATTGATGATGGCGCACAGCCTCGCATGCAGGGCTAGGGTGACACTGCTTGCTCGCTTGCCTTTTCATGCTAGAGTGCTGGTGCTTCTTCAAATTTATGCAATCGTTGCAGGCGTACGCATGTATAGGTGCATAGCCGCCTGGCAAACTGCAGGCTGATGGCACACAGCTGACCTAGGCGGCGCCGGGGTTTACCTTTGGTGTGCCCTGGCTGAGGTTGAGCCTTGACTCGGTTGAGCCTTGACTCGTCGCGGGAATTTATTTGCGCTCGTCGTAGCAGGGTAACGTCATGTGATGCTGCTGCTCTGACCAACACGCCGACCGTTCATCTGCGATACCGTTGAAGATGTCGGGCAAAACACGCACGCCACGACATCGGATCGCCTGGTGATACCGGTATACAATCGTCTTTTGCAAGTGGCAGTGTCAACCACTCCTCTCAGAAACGTCACGTCACGAGCAACGGCAAAGGCAGGCAACCGCCGCCCCTGCCTTTTCCTGGCGGCGCCGCACTCACGTAAACTTTGCAGGGAGGGACAATTTTTATATATTTTAATTTGATGCAGCGCTGGCTGATGGTAATCATTCAAGTTATGTCGGAAGTTGCACGCCGTATGCCCATAGCGAGTAACGCCGCCCGGTTACCGTACTGCTACGAAATGTTAATACACTCGCGTGTAAGGCAGTGAACAACAGCCCACTCTGAAGCTACGTACACGGCTGCCGCGTGGTGTTGGCGGTACAACTCGCTGGCAGGCTTACACGTAACATTCGATTTAACGAACCATGATTTAACAAACAAGGGCGATTTAACGAACATATTGGTGTTCCCCGGTGTTGCTCCAGGGCAAAACAGGGCAAAACACCCTCCTGTTTAGCGAACTCAGGTTACCGACCACCGAACCCCAAACCCCTGATCTATCACTGGAGTTCGGTAAACAAAGAGCGGTCGATTTGGAAGTTTTTGCTGTGTTTTGTACTGTTCGTGTCCTCTGCCAGCCGGCTGGCTGATCGTTTGTCAAGGGTGGTGATCAGCATGCTGCGCAACTGCACAGCAGATGCCAACATCAGACAGTTCATGGTCCCTGCAGCCGCAGCAGACCCAGCAGCAGCGGCAGCAGCAGCAGCAGCACCACCACCACCACCAGCAGCAGCAGCAGCAGACCCTATTGTAGCAGCAGCAGCAGCCCAGGAGTAGGTCCCAGTTGCCTGGCAGGGGCTGGGTGAGGTTGATGCCTTGCTAGTGGGCTTCCTGCAGGAGCACATTGTGTTCTAGGCTTGGTGGTGTACATGTGCTGCTGTATGCTGGTAGAGGCGTTCATTCGGTGTGGGTGGGAGAGATAAAGGCATGTAACAACCTGGGATGACTGTCTGGGCGCTGAGCAGTCCGTAACAGGTCGTTTAAGGCCGTGTTCAGTTTAACGAACACGCTGATTTAACGAACTATTCTGGAGGTCCCGTGGCGTTCGTTAAATCGAATGTTACGTGTAATTTACACAACATATCGCGCACTTGTCGTACAAGCCTGTGTGCCCCATTACAATTGATTTCATAAATGTGATTATCCCTTTCATTACCAGGGTCCTTGATCAAGGACTTAGTATGTGTTTTCTAGTTGGCTGGATCTTAGCCGTTCGTTGGCTTATCACAATAATAATGGCGGGCACGCCCGACAGGGCAAATCCCGGGCTTTCCAGCGAGCCCGCCGCTGACTTATTTGGAGGATGTATGCAGAAGATATGCTGCTGCAAAGTGGATGGTTTACTGAGCAACGCGTCAGTGTTGCTGGTAATGAAAGGGTTAACACATCTCTTACATTGTAAAAGATGGACGGCTGCTCGCCTGCTGTTACTGCCGCCGGGCTGCTGCTCAGGGTCATGCGGTTTGCTGGTCAGACCAGGGCTTAGTTATACACTTCGTACACGAAGACGTCTCTTGGTGGTTTTGTTCGTGCGCTCTGGCTGGGAGTTGACTATTCTATGAAACTTTTGTGGCAGTACGGTACACATGATCAACTTGGTATTCTTAAATTTCAAACCTTTCTGGAATGAAAAATACATTGGGTTACTTCATGGGTAAACAACGTGGCACGAGGATTCACCAAAACAGGTGGTACATGTTGCCCACCTGACAAACTGACCAGCTGTGACTAGATGCCGGCCAGCCGTCTTGCAGCTTGACTTGAATTGGATCAAGGAAACCTATGCCAATGGGGTTGATGCGAAACAGCAGCTGCAGATGTTTCAGCAGACTGAGCTCCACCTCTCACAAATGTGCAAGAACTGCAAGCCAGAGACATGAAATAAACCCATGCAGGTCAAAGGCTGACAATGCCACCTGCAGCACATCATAACAGTAGACTGCAAGAGCCCCATTTTCCCTCATTTGCTGACTGACGCTGCACATGGTGGACGTATCACCTACCGCCCAACATGCTGAAGCTGGAGCACAGCTGTTAGCCGCCGCTCGTACACTGGCACGAGCATTTGCTAGCAGCCATGGGAACAAGGGTGCAACAAAACAATGAGTCAACACAAAACCAGACTGCAGCCTCACGACCTGACACCACGCTCGCTGGCTAACATCCTCCCATTGCACCACACATGTGCACCAACAGCAAACATACATACATGATGCGTCTTTCAGCATAGCCTGCAGCTGGTAGATCACATCACTTCTGCTCCCTTATGACAGTGATCTGCACTACTGCCAGTCATGCGGTGTTAACCAATGCAGCAGCAACAGCACATGCATGCAAAAACACCGCCGATGTTTGGCAGCCTGCCAGTGACTGATGTCACATATTCGTAGTGTAGCAGAGCAGCAATGCCTGCCAGCATGCAACCCAACACACGAATGGCTGCCGTTGGGATGCATGTCCAAGCATGCACAACCCAGCAAAGTGCATGCGACTGCTCGCAGCTATTCAATTGCCAATGCTGTGAAGTGGCAGGCCATAATTGACCTCTGTTGCTTGCCATGCCATACACTGCAGCTCTTGTACTAATGGCAATTAAATGGCAATGAAGGCACGCCCTGCACATGCCGCTGCATGGCAGCCCCCCTCCTCCACGCACCAGCGTGCCCAGTGGATGCGGCCCATACACCTCCTACAGCAATCAGGCTCACAAGTGTATTGTCGCGACCAAAAGCACATGATATGTTGTTGGCGCATGAGGCACTGCATTGACGCCTGTTGAGGGTGCGGGGACAACCAAATAAAACAGCAGCAGCAGTGCCATGTGCGGTATCTCCGGCACGGCTGCGCTTTTCACCCCGGAAGAGCCACGCGGCAGGAACGCAGTTGCTGCACGTGTAGAGTGCACTCTATTGTGATGTGTGTGCACCGGAGCACCAGGCACAATCATACAACACACAAGCATGCAGCCACTACGGTCACCACACCTCCCCACTTGACGCGCAACACCCAATGCGCCGTCTGCAGCACGGTTCAGTATGGGCCAAGAACAAGAGCGGGGTACACACGCAAACAGCGCACCGCTTTGTCCTCCTGCATCGTTGTTGATGGATGCAGGGCCAGACATGAAACAGCACCCCAGCCGAAGAGAAACAACCAAGTCACAGAACCCTGCACCATAAAACACATGGCGCAGCCTTACTACTCGACTTGCTACGTGACGAGGCAGGTTGCAATCTTAATGCTTGCAGTGGTAAATAGCACTAAAGTTTAATGGGCTGAGGTCACCGCATGGCTCCTGTCCGTGCCAAGCACCTCCCAACATGCCCAGGGCCTGCAGCAAACGATAGACCCCCCACCCTTGCTGGTAGGCACACACCACAGAGGGAGGATGCAGGTGCATGCCACAGGTGTGGGGAGGCATGCCTGACACTCTCTGGCTGCGCCCTGGACCAGCCATGCTTTCAAGCTTGATGTATGCACGTGCTGGAGGTCTGCGTCACAGTGTGCAGCACCGCACAGCAGTTGCTGAAGAAAACAAGATCACACCAGCAACACATCCAACACAGTGGTCATTTTGCACAGAGCTGCTGCAGACAGCCCGCATGCTGCGCCAGCAGACAGCGTCGAGAAGCAAACATTCAAGCAGCGTCGCAAGCACAGCATCGCTGCCACTCGCTGCCACTAGCAGGCATAGTTCAGCATGAGTAGGTAGCCAGCAGCAGCTCGCTGCCAGCAGCCTACATGCCACGGATGTGCTGTACACAGTCAGGCGCCACACATGTGCAAGCTGGGGCCAGATGCCGAGGAGGACAGAGGTAGCACAGCGGTTGACAACAGCCTATGCTGCAGCAAACCACTGGAAGACTGAAGCGCAACACAAGATGCGCAGGCACACGCACAGCAGCGCACATGAGTATCATTGCCATGCGCTGCCTGATTCACTTCAGACGCTTGCTCTGTGTACCTGCTCTTGCTTGCCTGCTGCTGCCGCTGCTGCTGCTGCCGCTCACATGCACTGTGTTGGACTACCTTAGATGCTGACCAGTAGTCCAAGACATACACATCCCAGTTGACATTCCATGGCAAGCATGCTGGCAAGCTCGCGTGCATTCTGATTCAGCACCCAAGCACGCCAGCATCTGCCACTGCTCGTTGCGCCACGCGTGCCAGGGCAGACAGCAAACCATTCGTTCGCTGCACCTCCCGTTCAAGTGTGGCTTGTGACTCCTGCATTGGTACTGCAGAGGTGCTCTGTTGTCAGCTCAACACGCAACACAAGCACACCAACAGCCGTAATGCACAAGGCCCGGCGACTAGGCTAATGGGCTACAGCAGCTGTAGAATCAGCAGCTGCAGCTGCACACAACCGCCTCCCCAGACACGCAGCACACCAGCCGAAGAGACGTGCATCCAGACATACCACCCACCCTGACAACAAACAACGTACAGGACAAATAGAAGAGGCAATATTTATGCCAAGCGCCCCCCAAAGAGGTCCGAGAGCTCCAAACCCCTCGTCAAGCTTGAACAACAACTTCCCCTGCATGACACTGCCAGGTGGCGTGGATGAATTGTCATCCACATTGATCCAGCAACCATGCCAGCCCCGCCTTTGGCCGTCCAAACACCTGCCACTTCACACAAAGCAAGGCTCAGCGAGAGCAGGGGCAGCAGCCCCGCCATCCAGCAGGCCGGCACGCCCACACGTCCAATCCCGCGCAGGCCAACAAAGTGATGCCGCAAGTACATGCGAGTACCAGTACAACACAACTGCTGCTGACAGCGCACCATAAGAATCCCCACAACTCGATAGCCTGCTGCGTTGCCGCAGCTGACAGCCCACTGCTGCTCCAAACACCGCCCCAGCACACACACGCAAACACTACGCACGGCACTCCCAGCCCAGCGCCGCTCCCTGTTGCTCACACGCCACATGCACATCGCCGCTGGCCCCGCGCCAGCCGCAGCACATGCAGGCGACACACCGCACAACGCTGCACACAACAGCAGCACTCCCTGCCAGGTGCTGAGCGTGTCACGCCACGTGTTATGTGACGCTGAGGCTGCCCAGCAGCGTGGCCAGCTCCGGCATCGTCTCCAGCACGCTGTTGCGCTTGTGGATGTACACCTCTGGGTGGTGCCGCTCAAGCCTGGCGAGCTGCTCGTTGCTGATCGGCACACCGTGTATGATCAGCGTGCGCAGCAGGGCAGCGCCTTCAGCAGCTCGTGCAGCTGCCGCTCCGTCAGGGGCCGCCTGCTGAGGTCGAGGCTGGTGAGGTGAGTCATCGCGCACAGCGAGGACACCACGTGGCTCGGCAGCGGCTCGCAGCAGGCCAGGTCAGCGCCGAATGAGTCACTGCTGAGGTCGAGCTCCTGGCGATAACACAGCACAGCAGGACAAGGTTGCAACAGCGGTGTCAGCAGGTGCAGGGAGTGACAGTCTGTTCCCTAACACCTGCTAGCTGTACGGGCAACGCATATAGCTGTGCCAAACCGCGGTGTGATGCCCGCTCAGATCATGTGCCAATGTAGCCGCTCAGCCAGCAAGCTGACGTTACCAAGCGCAGCACGACGCTGCGCAGTCAAAGTCCAGGTGAGTCGGCAGAGTGCAGAACAGGTGGCAATCAGGGGGCAGTGAACACCACACAACTACGCGCCAACTGGCCAGCAGGCGCAGCACCAATGGCAACTGCACAGATCCACTGTTCGGTGTCAACTGTGGCCCGAGCAGCTGCCGCCCCCGTGACTCACCCGCAGTGCTGAAAGCCGCTTTACTCCCTCCAGCACGGCTCTGCTGTAGCTGGGCAGACACAACGCCAGGCTGCGCAGCTGCGTGAGCCTGCTGACCGCCAGCATGCTGCCATCAGCCAGGCTACTGTGGGGCTTCAGTGCCAGCTGGCGCAGGTTGCTCAGCTGCGTGCACTCAGCCAGGCCAGCATCTGCAGGGCAGCAAGTCGCAGCAGCAGCGTGGCAGGCAGGCAGGCAGGCAACGAGACGAGGGCAGAGTCAGCTTAGCGCTGTGGTGGCAGATTCCGTCACATCGAGCAGTTGCCATAGTCAGCCAGCTGCGGCAGCACCTCAGAGGGCGGCGTTGCAGGCATGCAGAGCGCGGCTTCAAACTGTGCGGAGCACCTTCACCTGCTGCAAGCATGCTACATATCTGCTTGTCCCTGTCACCTGCGCCACATGCACACTGCACAGAGCCCCTGCCGTGCATTGCCACCTGCCGCGCCACCTGCCATAATGCAGCGCCTGTCACCTGTGACTATGGTGCCCCGCAGGTCCAGGCTGACCAGGCCCAGCATGTGCACGCAGCACTTGACCAGCTGCTCGTCACCAAACTCCCAGTTCTTGTACAGATTGAGGTGCGCCAGGTGCGGCAGCGACGGCAGCAGCGCCTGTGTGGCAGGTGCAGAGAGCAGCAGTAGTTCAGCAGCACAAGCAGGCAGCATGTTGTACAGACACATCACAAACTGCACTGGTGTGCCGTGCGTGCACCGTCATGATGCCTGGTGCAGCACAGCTGCGGAGGGGCATGTCAGCAAACGCTGTAGACGCCTGCATCTGCCGCGCTTTAGTTTGCATCTGCATGCAGTCATGCAGCCCTGCATCCTGATCTTGCAAAGGCTTCAGCTGCTGCTCACCAGCAATGCGTCCCCTGACACCTCGCAGCAGTCGCGCAGCGCGAGCGTGTTGAGGTCAGTCAAGCTGCTGAGGTGGTGGATGCCCTCATCTGTGAGCTCCTCATTGGTGCAGTGCAGCTCTGTGAGCTGCGTCAGTCGTGCCAGGTAGGCCATGCCCTCGTCCTTCACGCGAGTGAGGCCCAGGCTGAGCGCCTTGAGTGGCAGGTTGCTGACTGCGCTGAGGCCCTTGTCGCTGATGCGCTTGCAGCCGTGCAGGTTGAGCGACGTCAGGCTGGAGTTGGCCTGCAGCACGGCACAGAGAAAGTCATGGCGGAAATGACAGCGGGTTGGGTTAAGTTGAGCAGCGTGTGAGGTGCAGCCGTGACGTGCGCTTTGCGGGGCAAAGGTGCTGATGTGAGCTGAGAAGCCACCCTTTCTGTGTGCAGGCAGGCAAACAGAGCGAAACAAGGCGGCGCAGGCAAGGCTGAATGGCTGAGTGCAGTAATGGTGTGAGCGCACATGCACAATGCAGCACGATCTGCGTGCAATGGCAAACACAGCTGTGCAAGAAGCAGTTTAAGTATGGCACTGCTGCCAAGCGCCCTGCAAGCTGCCGCTGGGCGTCAGACTGACGGAAACGACCACCAGCTAACCCCAGATTGACTACCGACAGGAACCCAGGATGTTAGTCACCATGCTACCATGCATGCATGCCTCAAGGGTGTGCTGCCATACGCATGAGCATGCCAAATGCAGCACACACTGCTGAGGTGTGCACTTGATGTGTCGATGCCACCTGTCAGTGCACGCATGTGACTGCGACAGTCCCATGGAACACAAC
Organism: Scenedesmus sp. NREL 46B-D3; assembly: GCA_014080715.1. Classification (NCBI taxonomy): domain Eukaryota; kingdom Viridiplantae; phylum Chlorophyta; class Chlorophyceae; order Sphaeropleales; family Scenedesmaceae; genus Scenedesmus; species Scenedesmus sp. NREL 46B-D3. The sequence goes on along the minus strand of JACERP010000189.1, from coordinate 110,601 downwards.
TGCCTGAAGCACTGCAACACATTGCATGCATGCTTTGTGACCTGCTCCTGCTGTGATGCTGCTCACTGCTGCAGCCTTGCTGCCACCTGGGCACCACCACTCCAGCAGGGGAGACAAACAGCCCCACCCACCTGCAGCACCTCCAGCCCGTTGTTGGTGATCTTCCTGCAGCCGCGCAGGCTGAGGCTGCTCAGGTGCCGCAGCCCGCCCAGCGCCGTCATGCCGTTGTTGGTGATGCTGTTGCAGTCATGCAGAGCCAGGCTCTGCAGGCTGCTCATGCGCCCGATGCTGCTCAGCCCCCTGTTGGTCACCCACGGCTTGTTTGTGTCGTCTCCCAGGGTGAGGCACCGCAGCCGCACTGCCGACTGCGCCAGCACGTACAAGTCGCGGTTGCGCACGTTGGGGCACTGCACGAGCTCCAGCACCTGAAGCCGAGGGAACAGCGACACCAGGTCCTTGGGCTTCAAGCAGCGCGGGGCCAGCTGCCGGATGCTCTGGTCCGCCACAGCCTTCCAGTGCCGGCACGTGAGCCGGAACGCCTGCAGGCTGTTGTGGCCGCTGAGGTACTGCACCACCTGCTGCAGGATGCCGTCCACAAGCCACGCCCAGCTCAAGTTCTCCACCCCCTCGGGCAGGGCTGTGCTGGTGCTGCCGCGCGGCGACACCGCGCACTGCGTGCTCGCAGTGCGGCACAAGCTGGCCACGCTCGAGTCGTCTGCGATGGTGCTGCCGAAATCTGAGCTGATGCTGCAGGCTGCGCTGACGCTGCTGCGCCTGCTGCTGCTGCTGACCTTGCCGTTGGAGCCCTGTCCCCGCCCAGCCATGCCCCGCTGCGAACACAGGCTGAGCGAGTGCGGGTGGTGACTGGGGTGAGCCCCGCCCAGCCCAGCAGGCGGGTAGGGCGGGTGCGGTGGCTGCCGCAGCCGTTGCTGCTGCTCCTGCTGCGCCTGATGCTGCTGCAGTGTCTGCTGCTGCAGCGCCACCAGCTGCGGGCTGAGCGGCGTGGCAAGCACCACACCCATCCCGCCCTGTGGCAGCGGCACGCCCATGGGCACTAATGGGTAGCCGTAGCCTGCTGGCTGCAGCACCATCGACATGGCCGGCTTCCAGTACTGCGCATGTCCCCAGGTCCCCATGGGATGCTGCATCATGCCCTGCAGTGGAACACCTGGTGCGTACTGCTGTGTGTGCTGCCGCTGCTGTTGATGCAGCTGGTGGCCATATAAGCCTTGTTGCATGCGATCTGCATGCTCAGCAGGCTGAGTGCGCTGCCGGTACCGACTGTGCTGCTGCATTGCTGGCTGCACACCATCGCATGCCAGCTGCTCTTCTGGGTGAGCGCTGGTGACGCTGCTGCTGCGTGCGTCTTCGGTGCCTGCTGCTGCTGCAGCCTGCGAGCTCGTTGAAGCCCCATTTGCATACGTGGATCTGTGTTCTGCTGCTTGCTGGTCGTGTGGCAGCATATCTGGCTGCCTCCGCCCTCTGGTGACTACCTGCGTCCTGTCACCTGCGAGGTTTCGTGTGACGCCAGGGATAAAGCATATGCCATGCAACGATCTTATCAATTGGACTGCAAAGATGCCACGTCCTCGTGCTTAAGAAACGCTGCACTGGCTCTGATGCAGTTGTGTTCGTCAGTCCACTCTAGCCAGCGGTGACAAAAGCAAAAAACTTGAAACCTGTATTGAAAGCATGTGACGCTGTACAGTGCTTGGCCTACATGTGTGTGGGCCTCTCCTGCAGGAGTGCCAGCCGCGCTTCTTCAGGCCAGAACCAAACTCCCTATTCCTGTTCGCAAGACACTATCTGATTAAACTTTTATGTAGACGAACTGCCGTATATTGACGTGCTTCAACAGGTTGGCTCTCGAGGTGGTGGCAATCAAGTTCAGCTTGAGTTGGTTGGTATCATTGAGAGGCTAAACTTTTTTGTTAACCTCATCAACCTCGTCAAACTGTACTTGCTGTCGACTGGTCATGTCATCGGTCCCAGTGAGCAGCACGAGGGTCTACTGAACCGCCCTTCTTTGCTTTTCGCTGTTCATTCTTCCACTGAAAATGGATGGAAACCCTTGCTACAGAACCCTTACTTTGAGCTACATCTTTACGATATGGATCACGCGCTCCAGATGTAAATTGAATGCCATGAACAGGTGCCCAACCTGCAGGCCGCTTGCAGGACGCCTCTGCAGCATGTACATTGGTAAGACGTACTTTCTAAACAGCTTACCTATCACGTTATATGTACCGTGCGGGCATACGCCGGCTCCATAGGCTAGTCAGGCTGACTCACCGGAAGTCTCTGTACTGCAACCAACACCGACTCTCTACTTTCACCACCTAATTGAAAGCAAGTTGACAGCAAGTTGATCCGGTACGCTGCTGCATCTGGCCGCCGGACGCTTACCGTCAAACCTGACTCTGCACGATGACTGCTTTTCTGTTGATTGGGACCAGCAATTACGTCGCGATGGAGTGCAAGGGCGGCTAAAGGTACATTCAGCTAGTGCAGTCCGTGTTCAGCGACACTGCACGCCCAGTGAACACGCATTGAATGGCACAGTCCCTAGTTCTGGAACAGAGCTTCTGTGCCTGGCCATCAAAACTTCTGTGCAACTTCTCAGCCCTGCCCCACAGCACTGCTGCTAAAACACACGGCAGGTGATTTAACGTTCTCTGGGCTCACGCATGCTTTGTGGCTGCATATTGACAAGCGTGTACTGCAACTAGGTGCTGCAGCAGCCAGCTGGCCATCACAGCTTGTAAGTCATCACCCTTGTTGCATGCAATTCTGCATGCAGAGCATCTCCAAGCGCCACGCTGTGCCTAATTTATGCATAGGTTTGTTTGGTATTTACGTGTACTAGTAAAACGCAGCCACTGCAATCATGGTTACTGGTGAACTGCTGCCGAAGCTGTTGTTCTAGATATCAGCCATACAATCATTAAGTGGGCTGATGGCCAGGCATTAGGTTACATTACTGAAATTGTACAAAGCCTCAGCTGCTCATGATCAACCACCAGGTGCTGAACATCAGTATGCATTCAGCTGACTGCAGTACCATATGGTACATATGGTGCAAGAGCCATTTCAACAAGCAGGTCAAGCCACTACATGCTGCAAGGATTGCATGTGAAACGTTGGAACACTCCACTCTGAGTCGGTATGTGGCTCATGTGCATCCCTCTCATGTTGATGCTATGGGTTTCAGGAGGCCTAGGCCGTACTTGCGTTCAGTGGCAATTCCACGTGGTATTGAATTGCTGTTGCGTGTTCGTATGGGTTGTCTGTTGTACATGAGCGTACTAGTCAGTTTGGCGGTCGCAGAGCTAACTCCACTTCAGGATGTCCTTGTTGTGGTGCAGAAGTTGAGTCTTTGTCACACTTCATGTTTGATTGCCCTGCTACTTCTGCTCAGAGGGATGATACGTTTGCTGAGATCAGATCCCTGCCTGGTTGCGCTGAAAAGTTGCGCAGCGTTTTGTCCATGGCTGATTCGTCAATCAAGGTGTTGCGTTTTGTATCTGATGATATTTGGGGCAGTTCTGGAAGATGTCTGATGGTGTCACCGTGTATTGCTGCTTTTCTTGTCAAGTCTTGGGATGTGCGCAATGCATGCAAACATTCTGGAGCAGTGCTCCCTCCTCTTTCCGCCCCGGTGGGGCGCGGGGCCGATGGCGCTGATGCTATGGCTTGAATGGGTAATATGATGATGATGATGGTACATGCATGCTTTGTACTGTACACCCAGCACGGCTCGCAACCACCAGTTGGCGGTTGCGGCCATCCAGTCAAAAGGCTTTGACAAAAAAACTCGACCAGGTTGGCCCTGATATAACAAGCAGCAGCACTAACCCAGAAGAAAAGCGAAGAAGAGTCACCCCACCACCCTCAAGCTGCACTGGGATCTGTAAGCGATGCGAGCTCTACTCATTGTGATAGAACGAGTTTTAAACGGCTCTATTGTATTGGCATGTCTGCTGTCTTTGCCTGATGTGTCTGTTCTGGAGCAGGTGCATGTTGGCGGCAGATCTAGTAAGAAATTATTGTTTAGCGGCCGATAATTTGCCACCTATGCTGCTACCAGATGTTGTGCCCTTTCGCATGGATTGCCCGCTAGGCTATGTTGTATGTTGGCTGCTTGTGTGTGCATGCTCTGCCTCCCTTTCCCCCCTTTGGTTGTGGAGAGACATTTTGGACCCCATAAGCCTTGTTTGGCTCCTTTCTGAGTTCTGAGCTCTCTGAGCTTGTTGAGGTTGCGGCTTCTTTCGGTTGATGGTCTTCTTTTGAGTTTTGTGGACCCCATGAGCCTTGTTTGGCTCCTTTGCGGGTGGGCCAGTGGCCCTACTTTGGTAATTCGGTAATTTGGTAATTAACCATCCGGTGGAAACCCTCCACATCCCGTAGAAAGGAAGCCTTGAGCTCCTGGGTTTGACCTGCTGGTCTGGTCACGAGCTCTATCCCAACCCAAGGGCAGCTGAATGCATGCAAACCCTTTCTAGAACCCTTCTAGCAGATCTGCTGCCGTTGATGAACCTGAAATCCCAGCCTGCCAGCTGGCAGCTGCGGTTGTGGTCGGACATTATTGCCAGGCATGGTGTTCCTCAACTTGCCCAGCGCTCACCGGTCACGCAATTGCAACAGTCAACAAGCATGGTTACCCAAGTTATTACATGAGGTCAAGACTTCCCCAAGAAGACTGGCAGTCCTCTAACAAGCGTCTACAATCACCCCCTATCCAGTTATGCCATGTGTGGCATAATGACTTCACAGCCCACACAGGAGCCCTGGCTGCAAGAGCATACAAACTACCTTGAAGCCCTGAAGCCTGCAGAACTTGAACCCTAGAGGGTCCCAACAAGGGGGAAAAACCATCCAACCACATAAACCAGTCTGCAGATGCGACACAGTTATACGTTGCTGCTGGGTCACTTGACCAGGATCAATAGGAGGATGAGGTGTGGTTGCTGTTAGAACAGCAAGCAAAGAATATGAGCGTCAACTGACCAGGGAGGTGCCTGGTTAGTGGGTGAGAGCAGCTTGTTTGATCAAGCTGACAAGCAAATCACGCACGCCAATAGCACCGCCACACAACTCATGTGCGGACAAGCGCAGGACGCACAGCCTCTGGCACATGCGCCGGAGAGCACCAGGCAGCCACGCTGAAGAGCAGGCAGCACTGATGCCGCCAGCGCGCAAAAATAAGCCCCAGATACGGACAAAGTGCTGAAACCAGAACCAGGCTCTACAGGGTGAGCTGATGAGATGACAAACCAAGCTCCCAGGGCATGCACAGTGCAAGTAAAACAGACAATGCAGCTGGTGGGGTGTCAACCTGCAATCTTCTGACGCAAGAGACACACATTAGAGCAATTTAAAGGACCTAAGCAAGTTGAGCCACTACTAAGATCCATCATCAACACCTGGAAAGCCCTGAATGCAGCCTACACAAGTCTGTACAAGTCCATTACCTTCCCAACAGCACATACAGCGCTGCCAGCACAATCACTGCGCAGCCGCGGTAATCGCATGACTGGCAGCAACCAATGCATGCAACACACCGTGCCGTGGCCAACTGCGCAATGTGTTGGCGCGGTTTGGCTGAATACAAACCACAGACACCATGTCCACCCACGCCTGCGCCAGTCGTGCAGGCCTGCCAGATTATAAGCCGAGTGAGGTTTGCTGTACGTTCTCCTTGCACTGCGAGGGGCCACAATACATGGCTTTGCGCAGATGACCACCACAGCTGGCATGCAGCTGCACGCACACCGCATGTTGGCAGCAGCCCACACCCTGCAGTCATGCCCAGCAGCAGCCACCTACCATGAACACAGACCATGATGAGCTCGCTTGCTGGTACGGCTGAGACAGCTGAGCACCGGCAGCAAGCACAGTCTATCAACAGACAAATTATGACGGGACCAGATGGAGACAAGCAACCCCTGGCCACACGTGTAGTGCTGCTGAGCATTTTGGCCATATGCACACACACTGCTATGCACAAAAACTCCTATGCACACCACAGCCTAGGGAGCAACCAGACTGCTGACACGCACACAAGAGCGCAGACACACTGGCAAACAGACACACACTCCAGCTGTGCACGCGGCATAGCACGGCCACAGCTGCAATCAAATTGTTGTTTGGCAAATGCAGGTCGATGCGTGAGTCGTCAACATCATAGCGTTCCCATGCCGCCAGTGCCGGCTCGAGGGGTGTGAAGGGGCTGCCACACGCCTGCCGCACGCAGGGGAGCGCAAGACGCTGACGGCATGCACCTCGCCGCGTTTCATAACCAGGAAGCCCAGGCTGGTGTCAATGGCCAGGCACTGCCATCATGGCAGCAGTGGAGTGCATGGCGCCCTCCACTGCTGGCAGGCCTGGACATGACACGCAACATGTTCAAAGCTATGTACCACAATCAGCCTGACCAAACACCATCAAAAGCTAGGTGAGACTGAAGCATGCATTGGCGCTGATCACTGCTTCCACACTGCACCACCGCACCAGCCGCTACGGTGTCGACCTGCTGGGTCCCAAGACCACGATAGAAATCATTGCCACATCAGCGGCACACGAGCGTCTTGCTATCACATAACAATGGCATATCAAACGGGAACGGCAGCTCCTTCAACCTCCGCATGGCCACTTCTGGGGTCAGCCATTGCTCAGAGGGCCTATGAGGCAGCTGCCAATGAGCAGGCTGCAAGGCACACCCTCACACAGCGGGCGTCCCAACAGCAGCAACGCATAGTGTCATGTAGCAGCAGCTCCATGCTGGGGTAACACCGCAACATTTAGTCGGTAGACATGCATGCTCCAGGCAGGGTGTCATGGCCAAGCAAGACCAACATCTGCCAGCACAACGAAAGTACACACCACAGCTGCGCGCGCCGCAGGAACAGACGGAGCTGGACAGCATATTAAATAGAGTCACAGCAGGACTGGCCGTCCATTAACCACACGCGGGTAAAGCAAGAGTGCTTGGACGACGCAGTGCATGCTCAGTAGTGATGTGCGGCAACAGGTCATGATTCGCAAGCATGCAGCACAGCACCGCAGCACACATCAGAACTGCAGAGCGCACTGCTGCGGTTGCTTGCTGTACTCAAGTGCCCGCCCCCCAGCAGAGCCCAGTTCCGGCAGTGAGCCCACGTCAGCGGTTGTGCCACGTCAGACGGATCACGCTGCGCCACGACCAAGGACAGGCGCCAGCCGGCTACCGGTACATACAATGCTAGCCCTGCCCAGCAGTGCCCAGCGCTTTGCTCAACTGTCCATCCAACACCAGACCACCAACAGGCCACGACCCAAGTGTGCAACGTGACGAGCTGGCGATGATGGTGCACACCTACAACACTGCTGAGATCCCAAGGACGCTTCCACTAGACCCGCATGCACCCACCCTGCGCACCTGCCCTGCACGCATTGCACACCAGAACTGCACAGCATGACATGCAAGGCGTAGCTTACAGATGGAGACAACAGCTGCAGCCGAAGCCGCAGCACATTCAGGCTCACTGCTGCTGCTGCTGCTGCTGCTGCTGCTGCTGCTGCTGTTGAGCCTGCTGCACAGCCTGCTGCGCCTGTTGCACTGCGTGCTGGTGTGCTGCCACCTGCTGTGCGGCGTGCTGCTGTGCCTGTGCCTGGTGCACCTGCTGCACCTGCTGCTGCGCCTGCTGCTGAGCAGCCTGATGCTGCCACAGCTGCCAGTCCATGCCGTCTGCTGTGTAGTTCATGTTGGGCTGCTGCAGCACGGCCACCCCACCAGCACCCGCATGGCCCTGGTAGCCATAGAACAGGTCGCCTGCCATCTGCTGCTGCTGCTGCTGCTGCTGCTGCTGCTGGGCAGCCAGCTGCTGCTGCTGAACCTGAGCATGCGCTGATACAGCTGCGATTGCAGCAGCATGCTGCTGTTGCTGTTGCTGCTGTTGCACCTGAGCCTGCACCTGAACAGCGGCAGCTACAGCTGCAGCTGCAGCAGCGTGTTGGTGCTGCTGTTGGTGCTGCTGTTGCTGCTGGTTTGCAGCGGCAACTGCGGCCACGGCGTTTGCAGCGGCAGCAGCGTCAAGGTGCGCGCTGTGCATCTGCGCAAGTGTGGCGGCATCCTGAGCAGTGAAGCTGTTAGCCGCCTCCATGTACAGTGTCGTCGCCACAGCTGGGGTGTTGGGTCCTGCTGAGGGCGGCGTCCCCACCACAGCTGCCTGCTGCTGCTGCTGCTGCTGCTGTGCTGCTGCTGCTAAAGCAGCTGCGACTGCTGGCACTGCCATCGGTGCCGAAGGCCCCTGGCTTGAACCGGCACTGAATGGGCCGCTGTGGCTGCCAGCAGCAGCCGCAAAGGCCCCTTCGCTGGACGCAGGACCTGACTGGGGCATCGAGGGAGCAGCACTCGACGTAGCAGGCGCGGCTGCAGTGTGGCTGCCGCTCATGAGCCCCAGGGCGTTCAGTGTTGTTGTCAGCACTGCCTGTTGACCTGCTGCTGCACTGAGGCTGCCAGCTGATGCCATGTCATGGCCTAGGGCCCAGTGCCCTGGTGCAGCACCAACATCTGCATAGCCTGCCAGTGCAGCTGCCATCTGCTGCTGGCCCTGACTCAACCCGCTCAAGCTCGCCATGCCAACCTGCTGCGGCTGCTGCTGCTGCTGCTGCTGCTGCTGTGCCACCTGCTGGAATGCCGATGGCAGGCTGGGCGCTGCTGAGCCCGGCCTGCTTGCTCCTGCATTGTGCACCTGCGGCACGTTATACCCAACACCTTGCAAGCTCATGCTGCTGCTGCTGCTGCCGTGGGCTGAGAGCGACATGGCCACTGATGTAGACGCCAGCGGTCCGTTCAGCAGCGATGGCAGCATCTGGCCAGGCTGACCATGTACACTGTTCACGCGGCTGATGTCCAGCCCTGTTACAGAGCCTGGTGCACTGCTGCTGGCCACCATTGGCGGCACCAAGCTGCCTGAAGGCTGCAGCATAAGGCCGCCTGAGCTGGGGATGCGCGCACCAAGCGCATCCACAGTCGCCTGCTGCTGTTGCTGTTGCTGCTGCTGCTGTTGCTGCAGGGTTGCCAGTAGCTGCAGGGACTGCAGATCCAAGCCCGACTGAGGCGGGGTAAGGCCTGCGGCTGCAACAGCAGCAGCTGCGGCAGCTGCATGCTGCTGTGCCAGCTGCTGCTGCGCTGCTGCCGCCTGCTGTGCGGCTACCTGCTGTGCAGCTGCCTGCTGGGCCGCAGCCTGCTGCATTGCTGCCTGCAGATGCAATTTAACTTGTTGCTGCTGTTGCTGTTGTTGCTGCTGCTGTTGCTGCTGCTGGGCTGCAATCACCTGCAGCGCTGTTGTCAGCACATTAGCATAGTCAGGTGCTGCCGCCAGCGCTGGCAACACTGGCAGCGGCACAGGAACAGCAGGTGGAGCAGCAGGAGCTGCAATACCTGACAGCTGCTGCAGCAGCAACCCCAGCGCAGCCTGCTGCTGCTGCTGTGGCAGCGCAGCCAGTGCTGCAGCTATATTGCCGGCAGCAGGCGATGCTGGTGTAGCAGCTGCCGCTGCTGGTGCTGCCAGCTGACCACCACCCAACAGGTTGGCCAGCTGGGCTTGCAGATCTGGCACTGCTGCTGGTGTGGCTGCACATGCTGCTGGCACTGCTGCTGGTGTCACAGTGGCCAAAGCTGCTGGCGCCAGTGCCTGCTGCTGCTGCTGCTGCTGCTGCTGCTGCTGCTGTGGTTGCTGCTCAACAGCTGCTGCTGCTGCCGCAGCAGCTGCCTGGCTAGCCTCAGCCACCAAGCCACAGTAGCTTTCGACAAGGCTGGCCAACAGGCTCTCTGCTAGTGCTCGCAGCGTTGCAGCCTGCTTGGCGCCAATGCTATCGCCCTCTGCTGCTGCAAGAGCTGCATCCATGTTGACAACACGGATGTTGTGCAGGTAAGATGCTATCACCTGCACCGGTGTGATGCCTGCGTCTGTGAGTGCTGCCATGACATCACCTTCATCTGCCCTGGTGAAACCTAGCAGCTCAGTCAAGATGTGCTCAGCCCTGCACTCTGCCTCCTCTGCATATGCCAGCATAAGCTTCGCCATCTCCAAGTCTTCCCCTGACATCTCAACAGCTGCTGGCACGTCGCTGCTGCTGCCGCTGCTGCGGCTCTGGCTGAATCGCGACAGCTTGACGGCCTTGCCCACGGCAGCAGATGCCGCTGCGGCAGCTGCAGAAGCGTCTGGCGGGCCGCTGCCTGCAGCAGTGCCGCCAGGCATGCTGGGTGTGCCTGGCTGCGAGCCAACTGCGCTGCTGGTGCCACTCAGGTTTGCACTGCTCATGGTACGGATCGGCTGCAGAGGTGGCAGCCCAGCCTCTTTTAGTAGCTCTGATGCGCTGCTAGCTGCATTGCTGGTGGGCGTGGTTGCCGCGCTACTGCTGCCTGGTGCTGGCAGCGGCGGCTGAGACAGGCGCTCCTGCAGCGCTGCCAGCAGCAGCTGACTCAGCGAGCTGCCAGACGCAGAAGCTGCGGTTGGCGCTGCTGCAGGTGCCGCTGCTGGCTTGCTGGCATCTACTGCCTTGGCTGCGAAGACCTTGCCGGCGTTGCTGGTGGCGATGCTGAGGTTGCTGCTGCTGCGTTGCTTAAGAGTTGGCGGCTTGGCACTGCTTGCAGGAACACCCAAGGGCAGGTTAGATAGCGCTGCACGCACTGCTGCTGCAGGCGCTTGCTGCTCGCTGGCTGTTGCAGCTTCCTGGTCCTCGGCTGCTGCTGCTGCTGCTGCCGCCGCTGCTGCATTAGCTGCTGCCGCTGCTGCATTAGCTGCTGCAACACCAGGCGGCACATATGGCCCCACACCAGCAGTGAAGCTGTTCGACTCTGCAGCTGTTGGTGTGAGTGTAGGTGCAGCTGCAGGCTTGTCTGCTGAGCTTGACGCCACAGCTGACACTGATGCCAGCTGCTCTGCTGCAATGGCCTGCAGAGTATCAGCAAACACCTGCTGCTGTGATGGCAGATCACCCTGTGCTGCTGCTGCTGCTGCTGCCTGGAAAGGCGGCAGCTCATGCTCCTCCCCTTGCTGTGCTGGCTGTGCAGTTGCTATCTCCTCCTGCTGCTGCTGCTCTGCCAGCAACGCAGCAGCCACTGCAGGAAGCTCGGCAGCCTCTGCCGCATCACCAGCAGCATCGGCCAGCGATGACAGCGGCACAGGTGCTGCTGCTGCCGCTTCTCCGTCCGCTCCTGCAAGGCACGCCCGGCTGGCGCTGCGCACCAGGGCAGCTGCAAGCTCAGACGCTTCCTCCACTGGCAGCTGCTGTGATGCTGCCGCTGCTGCCACGGCAGACAGCGCTGACGCTAGCACTGTTGCCTGCTCTTGAGCGGCTGCCGCAGGGCAGCGGGGGGGCAGCCCGGTGCTGAGTGCTGCGCCCTTGGTTGGAGAGGTGCTCATGCTGCTGCTCACTGTTGAAGGTGCGCGCAGCACATTGCCACTGGCACTGGTGGCTGCAGCTACGTGGTATGGGGTCTGCGTGGCCTGCTGCTTAGCGGCAAACACACTCTCCAGTGTCTGGCAGTTGTCACCCTCTTGCTGCTGCTCCTGCTCATGCTCCTGCTGCTGCTGCTGCTCTGGGTCAGCAGCAGGAGTGCCGGCAGCAAAAGGCACTGCTGCCTTTGCAGCACGAGCACCAACTTCTGCATGAGCAGTGCAACCGTCTGGCTGCTGCTGGTCCAGCAGTGTAGTGCCGGGCAGCCCTTCGTCTTGCTCAACCTCCTGCTGCGCTTCTTCACCTACCGCCCCAGCATGGTCTGATCCTGGTGCCACAGCACTGCCACAACCCCCTGCTGGCTCTGGCATTTGATCACCTGCTGCCGGCAGAGCTGCTACAGCATCTGCAGTTGCAGAGCTGCTGCTTACATGCTGCTGGTCAGTTGGCCCACTGCCAATGTCATCTGACTGGGAATCACGCGAAGCCGTGCTATCATCTGCCTTTGGCCGCTCCAGCTGCATCTCCTGGCCCTGCAGCTGCTGCTTCAGGTTTTCCAGTGCTGACTGCAGCTGTGCCTGTGTGTCTTGGCATGCGACATGATCACCATCCACGATTGTAGACATGAGCTGCACAGAATCATCCAACAGCTTGAGCAGCTGCGGATTGTCTGCAGCTGGGCTGACATCCAGGCTGCCTGCTTGCAAAACAGGTGGTGAAATAAGATGGTAAAAGGCAGCAGAACACAGCAGGGCAGCAGGGCGGCACAGATGTGAGACCCACTGCAGCACTGGACTGACAGGACACAAGGTCATGCAGCACCAAATGCACAGCCGGCGCAGAATGTGTCAGCCATTAGCTAGCTCAGCGGCTGGACCTCACCTGTTGTCGGGGCCTCCATGTGTACCCCCACCGGCAGGTGAGCAAATGAGCGGTGAGTACTGCGATGATGAGCGCCTAGGCCACGGGCCTGCGCCTACCGCCGTCAGTTGGACCTGTCCCACCACAATAAAGGCAGGTGATCAAGCAGCCCAACCGATCCGGGCCTACATGTGTAAACGCCCGAGTTTGCTGCAGGTGCCCGCCATACAGTGCCATGCAGCAGCCCACCCTCCTCTGATCTTCATTCAATTACTCGTACTACGGTAAAGTAATCATAGCACACGCAACTAGTTCTGTGATCACCTCGGCGAGTAGTCAGACAACTCACACACTCGCACCAGCCAGCTTCGCTCCAGTCACCTTCCAGTTCTTGGTCAGCTATGATTCTCTAGGCGATGCAAAGGTACTATAGGCCTATGGCCTTGCGGCCTTTTCAGGACTGGAGTGTCCCGTTCCTCACTTCCTATTCAGCGATCAATAATCGAATGAATATGAGTGGAAATTTGGTCTAGTGGGGAAGAATGATGTTTGCTAGAGTCGATGCCCTGCATTTGGAGCTGCGGCAAACGGCACTCCCAGAGCCAAAACCTGTGCAAAGTTGACACAGGCGCTTGATCTGATGAAATATCACAACAAAGTTGCGTTTCGTATTCTAATACAATGATGCTGGTCAGCGGTGCTGGTAGTCGAGTCAAAGAGCCAAGTAGGCAGATGGAGGGGGTCGTGAGACTACAGGCTGCACTATGACAGATGCGGCTGTTTATGGCAACTGCAGACAGTGCGTGGTCGTTGCAGGGATGCTAATGTAGTAGCGCCACAAAAACACGTGCCAGGCTAGCATGCAGGAAGCAGCTCTTGGCAAGGGTTCAAGTGATGTCCAGTGTTGTCAGCAAACCTTCACAGGTGATCACCTGAAATGTAAAAAGAGACAGCACTGGAATGTACCCATGATCAGTCCATGAGCCGATAGAGGTTCAAAACCATGTCTCACCTGTGGCACAGGTGAGCTACTGTGAACTTGCGCAACTAAATCACACGTGTGCGGTGCAATGCTAGCGGTGCACCAGCGCTGGTGACACGATGCCACCACTTTACCAACTTCAAGTTGGTTGCAGTTGATTGCGGAACTTCAATGTCCCGCCTCCCCGTCCTACCTGACAGGTATCCCTGTACACTTTCACGGTGCCATCCCATAGGCAACTTTTTGGCGGTTGGTGGTGCCAACCAACAGCGCATTGGCGGCTAGCATCCTGCGAGTCAGTTGCGGCCAGACCATGTGCTGGCATCTCCTCATTAAGAAATGTTCATACCATCTAAGCTGGTGACTGGACCTACATGTAACTGCTCTCTCTCAAAGTACTGTATGTTGCTGAAAGAGCCAGTGCCTGTGAAACAGGTCTGGTGCCTAGCAGCCCATCAGCACCATCAGCAGCAGCAGTACAAGGAAGTGCCGAGCCACCAGGCTAATGGACCATGTCAAATTCCTAAAAACTGTCGCTCCTTGTTTCAGGCATGCCTTGCAGGACAGCTACAATCAGAACTACTGCAGGTGAATTGCTGTTGAAGTTTGACATTAGGGGAAGTTTGACACCACGATGCAGGTCCTTGAGAACCTAGCCCAGGGGTAGGGGCGCCAGGTTGGGATCCTTGCAGTACTAGTACTGCTTGCATTATTTATTAGTATACTCACACATGAAGACACCCGCCTACTAGCCAGTAGCCTATAGGTAGTATTTTTTGGCATCAATTGTTCAGGCCACTGGGTCGTGTCACAAAACTAGCGGCGGACCATATCGTCGATGCAGCAGACTGACAGGCCTGTCAGCTGTTGTGATGAAACACAGGGTGCAGGCTGCATTGCAGCCTGCAGTTGTTGCCGCGCATCAAACAAGCAGGCAAGCAGTACTGCTGCTCAACCCAGCTAGGGCTCCTGCTTAAGCTTCAGTGCTGCCAACAGCTGTTTGTCAGGTTTACAACTTGGCATGCGGCGGGCTGCTGGCTACGCACGTAGCCTGATGTATACATCAGGCAAAGGGTTGCACTCTGTTGCCCTGCCGTAAGCTGGTCCTTCCGTTGGACACTGCGCGCCATAGCGCCATGCCACGCCCAGCGCTGCCACCACTGCCACACAGGCCACTGCCAGGCGCTGGCAAGGACGTGCTGCGCGCTATTCGTACTGGTGCTTGGCCAGCTGCCTTGTCTTGTGTGCTGCAGCTGCTGCTGCTGCTGCTGCTGCTGCTGCTGCTGCCTCTCCTGCTGCTCTCACCTCCATCTACGGCATGTGCATTGCTCACTAGCCTACTATCAGCTGCTGCAGCATGTGCACCTGCTGCCCTGCCGCAGTGCTGTGGGCTGCTTGCCGTGAGCACAGAAGCTGGCAGCAGCTGCTGGGAAGCTTCGGACGCCTGCAGCCTGGATGCACTGCTGCTGGTGCTATGTGAACGTGGCGTTGGGCCGCACAGGTCATGTGCTGCTTGGCGCAGGTCGCAGAAGCCTGGTGCTGCAGGCAGTGCTGCTGTTGCTGAGCCAGGCAGGGACACCGCAGCCCGCAGAAGGCTGAGTAGATTGATGGCCATGCCAGGGTTGATTGATGGCTGAGGCTCATCACGTGCTACTACTGCTGCTGCCCCCATCTCGTTGCGCTGCTGGTCAGGTATGCTGGGAAGCTCTGCTGCCTCTTGTGAAGCTGCTGATGCACTGCTGCAGCTGCTTGCTGCCGCCACACTGGCAGGCACTCGATGAGCTGCAGCAGCGATGGCTGCGCCGCTGCCAGGTGATGCGTGTGCCACGACAGCTCCTGGCACTGCTGGTTCTGGAGCTGCAGCTAACAATACTGCTGATGTGCTCTCATTGTGAGCAATTGTCCTTGACAGCTCCTGCTGGCTTTCCCATCTCGCCGCGTGTTCTGCATCTGGCCAGTTGGCTGTGATGAGCTGCTGCTCAGAAAAATGGGGCGGTTGCTGCTGCTGCTGCTGCTGCTGCTGCTGCTGCTGCTGCTGCTGCTGCTGATCACTTTGTTCGCTGTCACGGTTGAGCAGTTTATTGTCTGGCTGCTGTCTGCCCAGCTGCAAGGGGTGTTGCTGCTCTGTTTGCTGCTGCTCCTGCTCCTGCTTCTCTCTGTCTAGTCTGTTCTGCCTTGCCCGTTCCTGTCGCAGTTGACGCCGCTGCTCTTCTTCTGCTTTGGCAGCTGCCGCCTCTTGCTCAATCTTAGCCTGCAACTGCCCATGCAATGGCATGACTGCCCCATACAGCCATTGCAGGCCCTGGCACACAGCAGCGTCTGCGGGCTGCTGGTGTGCTGTGCCCTTAGCTGTGCATGCGAAGGCTGTGCAAGGTATGTTCTGCTGCGCCTGTAGCTCCTGCAAGCTCAGTGCTGCTGTGACTGCTTCCAGGGGCTGTGCTTCTGGCAGGTCCTGCTTGTTGGCAAACAGCAGCAGCGGCTTTCCTGAAAGCTGTGGTGCTGCCAGCAGCTGCTGCAGGGCATTGCGGGCCTCTGGGAAGCTGGCTGGGTCTGCCGAATCTACAACGTAGATAACACCATGCACCTCTGGAGCATAGATACCCCATATGCGCCGTATGCTACGGCCTCCGCCCAAATCATACAGCTGTGCATGGCGGCGTGAAGCGCAGCACCACAGCAGCTACATTAATGATGCATGAGTTCTGACAATCACGATGGCTGCGGCGTAAGTTGTACAGCGCTGTTATCATTTATGTAGTTCATGCTTACTATAGTTGTACATGGGTTGCATGGCTCAAAGCGTAATTAGCAAAGTGGATGCCACATACAAGCATGACCTGGGCTGCAGATATCGCCTTGCTGTGCATGTGTCAAGCGCGCACCGTGAAGGGACCCACCTTAAATGAACAAGCAGATGTTATGACTTCTGTGGTGTTGAAGCCATAAGTAGGAACAGTTATAGAGAGCGAATCTCCCTGCAAGCTGTTGAACAGTGTGGTCTTGCCAGCGTTATTGATGCCCACCAACAGCAGTGTCAACTGTATGGACCGCTTCGGAAAGCATGTGCCAAAGCATTGCCGCCATCTACAGTTCATTGTGTTTGCTGACTGCGTCGTAGACATTTTGTCACCCTGAACTCAACCAGTGACATGCATGTCTGGGGGCAAAAGCTGCTGCTGCTACTGCAGCGAAAATACAATGCTGCTCGAACTACTCTGCTGGTGATGTAATTTTCTTGGTGGTATACAGTGAAAGACGCACCACCGTATTGATGAGCAGGCACACTGAGTGTCAAACTTAACGTGCTGATTAGGGTTCGACGGATTGACTGATCGCCCTCGATGTACTAGACCAAGCATCACCGGGTCGACACTTTGAACTGAAGTATTGAGTAATCAGCAATGCTTAACCGGAGGTCATTGGCATGAATGCGCCAGCAAGATGACAACAGCATCAGGCCTGTCCCGGGCAAGCTAGCTGAAAGGTGCAGGCAGTGCAGGGCTGTCGGTGGACGCCACATCGTGCATCACCCCCGCACATACTCGGCCGGTGATCAGGGGCAGCAGCTGCTTCAGGTGAGTAGCATGTCTGCTGTGCAGTTTGCCAAGAAGTGCCTGTTTACTGGGCAGTCAGAAGCGCATGCCTGCACCTTCTGCAAGCCTTCAGCGGTTGCAGCGTGCTGGCTGCTTGCAGGACGTGTGCAAGCTTCTGCAGCAGGGTTTCAATGCTGCAGTGATAATTGTCGGCCACAGCACCAACACGCTTGCCAGCAGCAGGCACATCCTGTGCAGTGTCACTGAACAACTAAACAAGCCAGCACAAGCAGACGCGGGACGATGCATTGCTGTTGCATGCTCCCTTGCATTCAGCAGTGGGACGATTGACCTCTTTGATGGCCGCAATAGTGCTGAGTTGTCAGCAAGAGCAGCATTGAGCACAAGTCCGTCCAAAAGACAGCACATTGCAGCAGGCCCTTCTACAGCCGTCCGAGTGCAAAGCGCAGCCCAAGTTCGCAAAGCATTGAAGCTTGGCAGCAACAGCGCCAACACTGGCAGCGCAAGCAGCAGCTGCTGGTTGATCGGTGGCGTGGACACCTCCCACCACTGCGGGCCATGCGAGACTGATCATCTGGAAGCAGTGGTTTCACAGCTTTGGTGCAGCACCAACACCACTGCCACCAGCAGCTCTGGCGCAGTGCCACAACACAGCAGCAGCTGCCTGTCAATAGTTGACTTGAGCAGTTGCTACAGAGCTGCTGAGCGCGCCAGCAGCTGGCCTGGTGAACAGCGTGCTACCAGCAACAGCACTAACTGCAGCGGCAGTAGCAGCCCAAGCAGACGAAGCCCAGGAGCCCAGCGGCACCAAGGTAGCCCCAGACAAACACCTAGCAGCCAACAAGCAGTAAGAGCCAAGTCACTGCCGTGCAGAGGTTCAGGCAGTGCAGCTCTGTGGTTGCAGCTGTCAACATACATCCGCAGAGCAGCAGCTTTCATCCGCAGCAAAGCAGGTGACCATAGCACAGTGCAGCACTGCTGTTTCCTGACAAGACTTGTAGAGTAACCAGAAATTGTTCATTTCGGTTATGTTACGGCCCTTGTCCCACATCTGTACTGCTCATATACAATACTGGCCTGGCCAACTCAGCTGTGCTGTGCTGTCTGCAGGCGCTAGTCTGTCCATTCCAAGAAGGGGCCATTACTTGCTGCAGTTGGTCGCACAGCTGATCACAGGACCCACCTGCTGCCACTGGCTGGTTCAGGAGGCAGCTGCAGCAGCAGCTTCTGCTGGCGCACCTGGCCAGCTCATCACACTCGAGCTGCTTGCAGAGCGGTGTGCCCGCCAGCAGCTGCAGCGCGTGCTGCAGGACGCAGTCACCATCAAGGTGAGCAGCAGCACCACAGCGGCCTCGCCACGCAGTACTTCGAGCCCAGTATGCAGCATGTGGCGTTTCATGCATTGGCTGTGAGGGAAGAATCTGCCCGGCAGTGCTGTACTGCATGGCAGCAAAGATGCCGTTGTCTCGGGCAACCTACTTTCCTGTCACGCTTTGAGTGGTTGCGTGGTTGATGTGCTGCTGCCTGCAGACTGTGTGCGAGCCTGCTGTCCCTGGTCAAGGCCCCTGGCAGCAGGCAACTCCTTGCAGGATGCTGTCGTTCCAGGAGTTTGTTGATTCACGCAAGACCAGGCCTGCCTCTGCAGGGCAGCAACTGCAGGGAAGCAGGTGAGTTTTGTAACGCCTGCCGTCACTCCAGCAACAGCAGCTGGCAGGCACCAACTGTCATGATTGCTGTGTGCAGAAAGCATCCTAGCAGAAATCGCTTGTACGTCACAGTAAGCGCTTGGTGCGCACACAGCATGTCAGAGGATCATGATGTCATGGTTGTTTGTACGAACCTGCCGTCTGTCTGCTGGGCCGCATCTGTTGCAGGTCAGCGCACAGTGCCACGGCATCACACCCACTGCTGGCAGCCCTAGACCAACTCAAGCTCCAGCGCAGCAGCACCAGCAAGTCCCTGCAGGGGGTTGCAGGGGACGCTTCAAGTGCAGCTGCACCTGGAGCAGGCACAGCAGTATGGTTGGCTCAGGGGGAAGATGCCGGGCGCAGCAGCTCCATTATAACCAGCCCAGTGACATTGGGTGCAGCAGCAGCAGCAGCAGCAGCAGCAGCAGTTGGATTGAGCAGCAACACAGCTCAGCGCCTAAGCAGCTGCAGCCAAATCTCCAAGACCAGCACAAAAGAGGCAGCCTATTATATCACTACCATCAATGGCAGTGACCCCCGTGACCATTGTGAACGGGCTTCAGCAAAAGTGCTGGCAGGGCCTGTTGTGGGCACAGGGTTATGCACAGGTGCAGCAGCAGTAAGCATGCTGAGCAACCGTTTGGTGCAGCCACTGTCAGTTGCTGATGCACTGGGCAGCCCTAGAGGTAGCAGAGCAAGTGCTGCGGCGCCACTTGCAACCACAACAGCAGCAAGTGCGGCAGCGTTCACAGCAAGAAGGTATGCAGGGGCAGCTGGTCATGTTTTATCTGGTGAAGCAGGTGCATCTGCTGCATGCCATTTACTCGAGCAGCAGGTTATGAGTGCACATCTGCAAAGGCAACGCAGCAGCATTGTAAAGGCAGCCACCAGCCCAGCGTTTACATCTTGTACTGCGTCAGCAGCACCACAGCAGGTTAGCTTGCAGCGCAGCATCACCAGTGCTGGCCAGCGGGAGGGGGGAAACTCAGGCGCACCCATACCTGCAGCAGTGCAGGCCCAGCATAGGCCGTCCACACTGCAGAGGAGCTACACCAGCAGCCAGCGCAACTTGACCAGCAGACAAGCAGCAGGAGTGCAGCCAGCATGGCTCAGTTCCAGACACAGTTTCAAGCACATCACAAGAGCTGCTAAGCAGGCAGCGCTCATCAGCACCAGCAGAGCAGATGCAGCATCTGCGGGCAGGTCGCAGCGCTCACAGGCTCCATGCGCAGCAGGTGTCACGTGCAGCATCAGCAACGTTCGATGAGCCAGATGCAGCAGCTGCAGCAGCAGCGACAGCGGGCCTGCTAGTAGACATGCTGCTGGCACCAAGCAGAGGATGAGCGGCTGCAGCGAGAATCCAGCAATGCTCTTGCAGCACAAGCAAAGCAGGGTGTTGCCCTGCAGGGCCTACAGCAGCGGCTTGCAGGTATGCAGGGTGGGTTGAGGGAGTCTTTTCACAGGCAAACATCACCCAGCGACGCCGACGTGTTGAGCCAGATGCCATCCAGACCGTCAGCAGCCTGGGAAGCCAAGAAAAGTACAGAAGCATTGCCCAACCCCAGGCTGTCTCAGCCGAAGCCTTACCCTGGTAGACCGTTGCAGGGTGTCAGCAGCAGTGCAACTGTTACAGCAGCAGCTGCTGGAAGCTGGGACGGCTTGCAGGATGAGCAGCGGCACGCTGAGCAGGGCGTGGCAGAAGAGGCCCCTTCAACTTCTGGTCCTGCACCAGCAGCAGCAGCAAAGCTGCAGGCAGGGCTTTCTGCAAGCATCAGCAACGAGATGTTGTCCTCTGGGCCAGCTGGCCGTTATACTCGCAGCCATCGCTGCGCCAGCCTGGACTTGAACCCCAGCTCGCACTGCATCGGCACCACGTCAGAAGCCCAGGATGTAACACTCAGTGAGGGTGTCCCGGCCATGGAGGCGTCAGCTTGCACAGTCAGCTCGTCAGGAAGTAGCTGCGGCTCTCCAGTGAGCTATGCATCACAGTCTGGTGTCAGCAGCCACCAGCGTAGTGGTGGCAGCCCTGAGCTGTGCAGCTCTGCTCTGTTCATTGAGCCCTCGTCTACTGTGTGCGATGAAGATGATGCTGGTTTTGGGCTCTTCAGCACACCAGATGTGCGTGCTCGCGTGGCGCGGCAATGTGGCCAAGCCGCCGGCCATGGTCACGCTCGTGGGCACAAGCCGCACCAGCATTGTGGCCGCAGCGCTGCCACATCAAAGTTGACCGCAAGCATGCAGAGCAGCAGGCCATCGAAGCATCCACATCAGAGGCAGATGACAGCGGCAGCATGAGGGACAGGCAGGCGAGACGTGAAGCACGCACAGGGCAGCAGCAATGCCAGCATCCTAGTCACAGCAGCAGCAGCAGCTGGGCCAGTGGCACTGACACCAGCTTCGGACCCTGCAGCTCCATGCACAATTGGACACCTCCTTAGCCAGACAGGTGCGGCTTCTGGCCAGCGGCATGCACACAGGCAGCAGGAGCAGGAGCAGCAGTCCTCACAGAGGCACCGCGGGAGCAGCTCCAGCAGCGACTCATCCTTATGCTGCAGCGGCAGGGTCTGTCGGTGTTGAGGCTGCAGCTGGTGATAGCCATATGGTGCTTGTCGTTAGGCGGCACGCCAAGCAGCTGCAGCAGCAGAACGATGCCCTGGTGCGCGTGCTGGAACGTGAACAGCAGGAGCACCAGAGGAGCAAACAGAAGGTGAGCAGGCGTGCCTGCTGCACAGCACTGGCAGCGCTGCAATCGGTGTGTGCTGCACCGCACTGCCAGGCGCCTGCTGAGCCTGTTGGTCACAGCAGGAGCACCTGTTCTCGGCCTGTGCAGCCGTGCTTGATCCTAAGGCAGGTGATTCTGTTGCTGATACAGCAGGCATTAGCCCGGCTGCATGGCATCTGCACACAGCGCAGCTGCCCTGCAGTGCAGCTGGCACGGCAGACACCCTGCTGCATATGACCATGTGTTGGTGCAGGCGAGGACGTCCAGCAGCAGCTGGCTGAGAGCCATGCTGAGTGGGAGGTGGCATTGCAGGTGCTACGCCAGGACAAGGCAGCAGCAACAGCACAGCTGCGCAAAGCAATGGTGAGCTGGTGCTGCTGCGGCCTCTGCAGTTGTTACATGTGCATGCTGCCCATGGGCAGGCGCCTGGCGCCAGACCATACATGCTGACAGCACCACGTTAAATCCAGCACTACAAATGCGGTCCTATCCCATGCCTGACATGCGGATGAGTGTGTGCTGCACTCATCGTTGGTTGCTGCTCCGCCGCTGTTCAGGCGGGGGAGGGCGCGGAGATGTTTGATAGTTACGATGCAGCCCTGGCTGCAGCAGCAGCGCAAGTGCAGGAGGCACAGGCCGCAGCAGCAGCACTGGCTGCCCATTGGCAGATGCTGAGCTGCAGCTTCAGCGGCATAGCAGGGACCAAGCAGCATCATTAGCTGGCAGACCAGGCAGCCCCACTTTGGCTGCTGAAGACCTTGCTGTTGCTGCCGCTGTGGAGTCCCATGCGGCCAGAGCTGGCCTGAACAGCAGCGGCAGGAAGAGCAGCACTCCTGCCTCAGGGCCATCGCAGCACTTAGGCAGCACCAGAAGTGCCTGGAGAAGCAGCTGGCACAGCAGCACGCGCAGCTGACCAAGCTGCAGCGTGAGAACTTGAAGGCTATGCGCTTCAAGAAGCAGTTTGAGTCGGCAGGGCAGAGGCTGAAGGGCGCGGCTGCTGCCCAGGCGGCTGCGGAGGCTGCAGCACAGCGGGCAGGGCTCAGGGCGGCTGCTGAGGCAGGCGCAGCGGTGCGGCTGCAGCAGCAGGTGAGAAGAAGGCTGGCTCAGGCGGCTGGTTTGGCAGGGATGTGCATGTGGTGTGACCTGCATGTGGTTTGTGCATCATCTGTGCGTTGGTGTTGCTGCCAATGAGTGTCACTGCTACGCGCAGTTGCAGCTGCAGCTCCTGTGAACAAGTGATAGAGTGGTGGTGACATGCATTGCAGCAGGGCTGGCGCGCTTACTCACTACTGTGCTGCCTGCTGTCAACTGCTCAACACGGCAGGTTGCCGACCTGCAGCTGGAAAAGCAGCAGATGCAGGTCAGCCAGCAGGCCCTGGAAGAGCAGTTGGCTGCAATCCAACAGCAGCTCCAGCAGCTGCAGCAGCAGGTTTGTATCGGCACAGCTCTGGGCCGCTCTTCGCCAGTTTTAAGGAGCTTGGCAGGCACTGATGTTTGCGCTTCATCTGCACCCCAGGACAGCATGGCATGTGTCACTGCACATGCAGCGCAACAGGGTGCTGCAGGCGGCTGTGCCTCAGCAGTGCAGTTCAGCAACAGCGGCAGCCGCGGCAGCAGTTGCCACAGCAGGTGCAGCAGCCAGAGCAGCCAAAGAGCTGCAGCTGTCGCTGGCACAGTGCTTGGACAAAGGAACCATGGGCCAGTGTGCAACAGACACGCGACGACAAGCATACATGCTGATGAACGCAGCAATCATGCAGGCTACCTAGACTGTGCAACACGCTTACTTGGGCGCAGCCAGAGCACGGCCTGTCTCAGCAGCACTCCATATTTTTCAGATGCGCTGAGCAGCAGCGGCAGCAGCAGCAGGTGCAGTGCCTGCAGCACTCGGCATCCATGCCTGTCGGCCGCAGCAGAGGCGGCCTGCACGGCAGTTCAAACGCAGCAATGGCATTGGCGCAACAGGTGGCAAAGGAGTTGCCAGGTCAGCCTGACTCGTTGCTGCAGGGTCAGATGGCCAGCCTGATGTCTGCCATTGCTGCTGGCGTAGAGGAGCGCAAGGCGCTGGCTGCTCAGGGTCAGGTGCTGCTTGAGATGGTCATGGGACCGGCCTGCACCTCAACGTGATTATGCACTACTTGCTGACGTGCTGCCAGCCTGGCAGGCTACATCCAAGTGCGGCAAGCAGCCTGGTTCAAGCATGTGAGGCGGCAATGCATATCATGTCCTAGTAGCTGATGCTGCTCATGGTGGGAAAGGGCCCCCGGGGTTGCCAAAGGACGTGATTCTTGCTCAACAGGGTCATGCCAGGCAGCTGATTTCATTCAACCCTGCTAGGGCTTTCATGCACTGTGTTGTAAGGCTGGCTGCCGTCTATTTGGAAGCCCAATGCTACTGGCCTAATAGTCAGTTGCAGCTGACCACCAGGAGTCTTATGTCAGCTTTGCAAATCATCCCACAGTAGTCATAAGTACAGCCTGGCCAAATTTTACGACCTGTATGAACGGAGTATATTAATATGCTGATTGACATCATTCACACCAACCTTAACGTCACCAACAGCTACCCATCGCTGCTGAAGTAATGCACATGTGAGCAATTTGCAGTGGCACTGTGCCCCAGTGCTTACTGTAGGCATGCATGATGCGACCACCGGCACAACATCAGCAACTTGCAGTGGCACTGTGCACCAGTGCTTACTGTATCCTACAGCAGTGAGAGTTCTCTCAGACGGACTAGTCCGACTTGGCAGTACCCAACAGGTCAATGCATGAGGGGCAGCTGGCGGCAGGAGCAGACGTAGCTTCCATCTGCCAGCTGCAAAACAGCGCACCCGGTCTAAGACGAAACATACATCTGTAAAGTGAGTCATGCAGCACAACACGTTGTACATGTTCAGCATACAACCGCTGCCGTTTCACCGCAGCACACGCACCGTGCATGCATGCACCGTAGCACCACACGTATTCCACCCCATGCAAAGCGTTTGTGCATTGGGCTTGGCTAACAAGCAACCAGATCAAGTGGACGCTTGTACAAACCTTCTGCCAACAACAAAGCAGCATAACTCTGGCAGCCTTGACTTCCTGGGCATCAGGCCTCTAGAAGTGCAGATTGCATGATTTGCAGAGTCAGCTGCGGTGATCAGCGCACTACGGTAAGTGCTTGCAGCGGTTTGCCAACACCCAGACCACACAAGGCAGGCCTGCTGCCTAGGCATGTGTGCTGCCTGCTGCTAAGCGCCCAATGCGTCCCATGCTGTACCCTGCAATGTTATACATGATACCGCCGCAGATATGATGAGTAGGCAATGCTGCACCAATGCTGAACTCCGCGGGCACTGCACATGCGGGCGCTGCGCATGCATGCATTCAAAAGTGCCACGATCTGCCAGAGCTACCTGTTTGGATACTCATTGATGTTTGACAATTCAGCAACTAGGCATTGGATGCAGCTTGCACATGCGAGGTTGCAAGACCACTTCATCAAGCCTTGAAACATGTACAAAGACTGCCTACGATGCACCATGCTTTTCAAATGTCCTCTGCCTTGCTGCATGCCTCCAGTTACTGCTAATTATAATGATGCGCAGACACATGCACATGCTGCAGCTTGATCAGAGCCGCAATCGTTGTGTTTCAAACAACACGGTTCACTGCCCAAATTTGAATAACATCATCCGCCTTAATGTGAAGCGTCACCTGCTGTGACAAATCCTATTGCTGTGCTGCTGCAGTGGCGAGTTGGTCAACACATACCTGCACGCCAATGCAGTCACAGTGACATAAACAAACGTAAGCGCATAACAGAAACAAGCCTCCTCGAGCAAAGCTGTGCAGGCCAGGCATACATGCCACCGCTGCACTAAATCCTGCAGTGCAGTGTCTTTTGTCTGCGGCACATGTCCACACTGCGCTGAGCCGCTGCTGCATGACTGCCGACACTTCCAGAGCGGCTGGCGCCCCTTGCCAGCCGTTCACTTCAATGCTGGTTGAGGCCTTTGCCCAGCTGACCACAATCAAAGCAGATGCTTGCCAAAGCACTTTGCACCCTGGTCAACCACAGCTTGTTGGTAGAGGTACATCAACATGCTTTCCACTGCAGATTGCGGGTATAGACCCGCATAATGTACACATGTAGGCTATAACATCGATGAAGTGGGCTCAGCACAGGCTGCCAATTCAGTGGTGCAAACTCTTATGTTTTGCGCGGACGCATGCCAAAAGCATTTGCGTACTTGATCACATGTAGGCGCTCAACTATGCATCTGGCAGCCCACAATGTTGACCAGCAGCTCGCCAGAGTTGACCAGCTTGCCCTGGTAGCCGGTTGTCGGCTCAGCCAACACCACACTGCTGTACTTGATAGCACCACAGGGCGGCACAGACTGCCCAGTTGCCAGCCTGCTCTTGATGCCCAACTGCACTGCCTTCATTGGCCCCAGCTGACCAATAACCTCGTAGGTTTTTGTGAAGCACAGCTGCTCTGGGATTTCAGGCACCCGGCTGCCAACAAACCCTGGATCTGTCAGCGTGCTGTTGTCTGCCAGCTGCAGAACTGTCTGTGTTTCACCAACCTTTACGCAGCCGCCAACTGTCAGTGGCTTCACATCCTTCAGTACGACGTTCACGCTGTTGCTGGACTTGGCCCACCGACCATCAGGTGCTGTTGTAGCAGACGCGGTCAGCTGCACTTCGGCCTGGCTACTGAGCATTGCGCCATAGGTGCAGGTCAAGGGCTTGCCTGCAAGTTCAATGGCAGGGGGTACAACCACGCCAGACCCTTGCCCCACTGTGACGCCTTGTAGTAGCTCATGGGGCAGTATGCGCGTGCCATCACAGGTTTGACCATGCCAGGCTGAGTCAGTTTGACCTCCACATTGGTCAACCAGAGCGGTTTGTCACCTGCATCGTCACACAGCGGCACAACAGACAGCTGAGGTCAGCAACACAGAGGCGACATCAGCACAGTGAGCAGGCCCTGCAGTATGTACTATGGCAGCACTCGGCTGGAAATTACTGAGTTGACGTCGTGCTCATCACGGGGAAATAACGCCAGCTGATGGTGACTGGACAGCTGTGTGTCTGATCTCCTTCTTCACTGCTTGTGCACGTGTGCTGTCTAGCTGATGCCCGCACAACTCCGCGGCTGTGGCAATCCATGTGACCTTACTGGCATCTTACCGGAGCTGCATGTGTAGCTCAACACAGTGTGTTTTCTGCAAGTTTGCATTGTCGCATTGTCGAGCTTCCCTTGCATGTGCTGGCCATCGCTCACCAGGGTTGGCAACGTTGAGCACACCCTTCACCTGGAAGCGCTGGTTGTCGCCAACAAAGGGAATGGCCTGGCTGCGCCTGAATGTGATGGTCTGGTTGAACAACGCAATGCTGCCGCTGCTGGCCTGCATGCTGAGTCGGCGACTGGGGCCTTGTTGAGGCCAGGACCAGGACCAGCTGCTGACACGACAGGTGACGCGGAGGTCTGCAGAGGCCTCAACAGCGCTCCACGCTCCACTCGTAGCCAGCAACAAGCTGGGTGGCTGTTGCTGGCGCCAGTGAGAGGAGTGGCAGTGCATCAGGGCAGCCACTGACGTTGAAGATGGTAACGCTGTTGTCACTCTTGTCCGTCAATCGCCTTGTACTGCTGCCCTGATGATGGCCTGCTGCACACCGCACTGCGTCTCCTTGAAGGGCCCGTACACAGCTCTGAAGGAGTAAGTAACGGGGTCGCACACGCGCACTGCAGTGTCGGGGTTTGGCGGCATTGAACCGCTGACGCTGGCTGGCTGGATCAGTGTGGTGGCCTGCTCCTGCTGCAGGGTTTGCAGGAAGGAAGATGATACATGCGCACACCTGCACAGACAGCAATAGCAGGAGGTTGTAGGGCGCTGTCAAGTAAAGATGGCGTTGTGCACAGCTGGGACATGGCAGGTGTACATTGTGCTGCAGGCCTATATGCAGCTGTGCTTGCTGCTCAGCTGCAGTGCGCTGCTACTTCCCATCCACAGGTAGCACTCTACGTTGTGTGCAGCTGCTTCATACCTGCCAGTCTCATAAAGAGTTGCCTTGGTCCAGTCCACTGGCGCAAGTGTAACAGTCTCTGTCTCTCTCCCTTGTTGGACAGCACCCGCACAGACACATGCGCAGGGAAGTCATCAGGTGTGGGCACCACAAAGCTGCAGAAGTACGGGGTTGGTGTGCCTGCTGCCACAACGGTTGGCTCGAGTGGCTGCTGCACAGGCTGGCTGCTGTCACTGCCGCTGCTGCTGGTGTCTAGCCTGCTCTGTGTGTTGAAAAGCCTGAACCTTGACATCCCAGGGCTGCTGGCAGCAGAAGTAGCAGCAGCCGCCGCAGCAGCAGCCGCAGCAGCAGCAGCTGCGTTTGCTGCTGCAGCTGCGACAGCTGCGGGGAAAGGCAGGAGCGTGAAAGATGTAACTGCATTCTTCACTGCTGGCGCGGCTCCTGGACTGACGCCAACCAACCCAGTGCTAGCGGCAGCCTGACTGGGCATGGAGGCTGCTGCTGCCGCTGCTGCTTCTGCGGCTTGAGAGGCGCTGCTGTAGGTCTCATTGCACACTGCAATGCCAGTGAGCGGCTGCTGGCCCTCCGGCGGGAGATGAAGTAAGCCACCCTGATGATGCTGAGGGGGATGGCGTGCGGGTTGGAGATGCCTACGAGGGCCTGCAGCTTGTAGTCAGACGTCTGCTGGTTGCGCGTGTATTGGATGTTGTATCTGTAAACAGGACGCACAGGACACCAGAAAAGCTTGGTAACATTGACATATCGTATTAATGTGGCCTGCATGTGCCTGCTGCGCACAACATACGAGAGGTGTAAATTACATGTAGGTCCCAGCACCAGCTAAGTTGTTGTGAGCCAACCCCGGATGAGCACATTATCAATATTTGAGAACAAAAGAGAGTGCATTTGTGAACCAGTGTTAATTGGCGTGTATAACCAACCTCTTTCTTGGTATGTTTCATGTTGAGAGCTTGCATCTTGATAGTATGCTTTGCACGTGCCAGTGATGGCAAGCAGCAGTGCTGCCAGCTTGCAGAAGGCGTTGAACAACAGCCGCAACAGTGACTCACTTAACAAGGCCCTGCTGGTCAAATCTCAGGGACAGGCTGTCAGGGCTAGCCACCTTCTCCACGTTCCAGTCGAAATGTCTTTTGGCTGACATGCGGATGCCGGCAATGCTCACTTGCGGCACAAAGCCACAGCCGTTGATTGTCAAGGGAGTGGCCAGCAGGCCACGAGCCAGGTCCCTGCCGTTGGCCTGGGAGTCTGTGGCAGTGACTGTCATCAGAGACTGCAGCGTACAACAAACAGCAGCAGCACAGCAGGCATTGTACATGACAGCCTGTTAGCACACAATTATTAAGGGCAGCACAGGAAGCTCCATGAAATCCGTTTGTCCAAAATTCTTCTTCTTGCAAGGCAGGTATGTAGTGGAAAATGAACATCAGCTGTGCAGATGGTTGCTGCACAGCTGACATGATGATGGAGCCAAATGGCGGTATGTTTGCAGAGCACTTTCTTGGCATTTTCCTGATGTTTGACAGGTGCATTCGATTTGTGGGTGTCCCAGGAAAGTGTGCACGCAACAAAGCAGGCCCAGCGCAGGCCAGCCCAAGGCCTGTCCTGTGGTCAAAATGTCCTCAGACCCGCCACGCTTGTGCCGCGCTCATCATCATCATAGTTGCTTCCAGAACCACCACCAGCTGGAGTTCTTGAGCCTGGCACCGCGAGCAGTGACCTGGCACGCAAGCCTCATCGCAACTCACCACGCCAGTGCCGCAGTCATCTGATGTGTATGGCCCGTACTGCTCCTCCCACTTGATGGTGCTGTTGGCGCACACCGTGTACGGCAGAGCCAGGAAGCCGCCCCTCACTGGTGGCATGCGGCCGCTGACATACCGCGCTGAGCGAATTGTGCTGTACTTGTGGTCCTTCATTGCTGTCAGGGCCAGGTTCAGTCCAGGAATTGCTGCCAGCTCAGATTCTGCAACCTCAGACTCATCAGCAATGCGTTTGACCCAAACCTCAACACACGAGCCTGATTCAGCTTCCGTTACGTTGCTGCTGAAGCTGTAAGGGGTTGGGGGGCCGCTGTCGACTCCATCTGCAAAACTGTTCAAGATGATGGTCTTGTACTGCGCTTGGATTGTGCCAGTTTCAAATGAGGCGTCAACTGGGATGTCAAACACGCAATGAATGGTGCCTGGTATGCTCATCAACTGGGGTGGCAGCATGATGCTGCCTTGGGTACTGACCGGACAGTGTGCATCCACAACTATCTGCTGGGGGGAACCTGCTGTCTCGTTGCTGCTGCTGCTGCTGCTGCTGCTGCTGCTGCTGCTGCTGCTGCTGCTGCTGCTGCTGCTGCCACGTGTGACCACCAGCCTCACGCCACCTATTGGGTAAGGCATGAGCTGGTTGTTGGTTATTGTGACCTCTCCAACCAGCGCATTCACTGGCACTGTCATGCCCTTGCTGATCTGAATAGTTGACCGCAGGATTGCTGTCGCGTTGTATTGCATGAACGGCTCGCCACCATCTGCCAGGCTGCTGTTGGCCGTGATTGACCATGTTGCGTTTGCCAGCTTTGCGGTCTGTAGCTTGCTGATGGTGATGAGGGGCTTGAACATGCCCAGCATGTCTTTTGCCTGCAGCCGGCAACAGACAGGCTGCCCGCTGCTGATTTTGTTACTGCATTGCCAAAGCCCTCCAATTCAACCTCTGGGGCATTCTGGTACTGGGGAGGCAAAAGCAAGGAGATAAAATGATTGGCACAGCAGATAGCAGCAGCAGCAGTGTCAGCGCCAGTGCAGATGGTGGCTGCCACCAGCTTAAGGTCACTCTCACCACGGAGTGAGCACGGCTCTGCCAAAGGTGTGTGTGCATGTGCAGTTGCTGTGCACAGTGTGCCACTTATTGCTACCAGCCATGCACTGCATGCGTTGCCTGCTGCAGCATCAGCTGTGTAGCCTTGCCTCTGCAGCCTGCATGCCACTGCGACTTTTGCACACAGAACATGCTGACTTCATGACAACTGAGCCTGCAAGCTGCTGCATTGTCCTGGACGCAGTCTGCTGCTGTGTGACCTGCATGACCCGTGCACCCCCAGCACTACTGGCTTGGTGGCCACCCACCTGGTAGCTGCCGCACACGCTCTCCGTGTCACTGTACGGCCCCATTGCAGCTGTGTAAGTGAAGCTTGCAGAATCTCCGCACACGCGCACGCCTCCACCCAGTAGCTCAGCAGAGCTGCCGGCACCCTCCAGCAGGATCGCTTGCTCAGCACCATCCGCTACAACCCTATCCTTGATCACTGCACAATTGCTGCTGCCGCCGCTGCCGCTGCTGTCGGCTGCCTCGACAGGGAAGCTGACAGGCACAGACTCTCCCTGCACTGGCTGCCACTGGCCCTTGATGTCAACGCTAGGACGTATGCTGGTGGTAGCTGTGTTGGATGTGTGCAGTCGGAATGCGCAGGAGACTGAGTCGCCTGGCATGACCTCCCGCTGCTTGCAGTCCAGTATGCGGGGTGTTGGGCCAAACAACGGCAACCCTGGACCCAGCAACATGCGCACAGAATTGACAGTCACCACCTCATACTCATCTGGCGTGTTTGTGATCACCACTCTGCCGCTGATGGTGTAGCCGCTGCCTGCTGCTGTACGCTTGACATTCAGGTTGAACGTGGTAGAAGCTGTCTGGCGGCCATACAGCGTTATGTTTTGTGGGCCGCCTATGCTGCTGGTGACCTGCCACGTGTATGCTGGGCCTGATGATGTCTCAACGTTGCGCAGCCGGACATCTACAGCTGCAGTTGCAAGCCTTAAGGACAGCAGCAGGCCTGCAGAAGAGCAGAAGCAGCAGCAGCGGCAAACGAGCCGTACTCATCCAGATCTACTGAGGTTCGTCCCAGGCCTCCCTTATCCTGTCTGACAAAGCTTTGGCAGCGTCTCAACCCTAGAAGCCTCGCTGTACAGGTCGTACACTGGGCACGCTTGAACGCTTAAAATGATGTAATGCAAATCACAGGCTGAGCTCTATACACCAGCATCCGTCTGTACGTGCCAGGGCGGAGCACAGTGTAGGTGCAGGACTGGCGCGCACCTGCCAGCACTGCTAACCCACGCACCCCGCTCATGATAGGCGCAGACCCCCTCAAAAGCACAATGTAGCAAATCGAAAGTTTTGCCGTGTACTTAGTATTAGCGGGCAAACAGCTCGACGAAGTAAGTGCGGTGCACCAGGTGGCCCCTAGGCCCTAACTGTTCATTGTATGGTAACCGTTATACCGTGAGTATCAATTTTATCAATGTTTTTGAAGGCGCTGCTGCACTGTACTGAAAGTGTGTACTGCTGGCCCAGTTCACGTCGTCTCTGACGGCACAAACAACTTCTTCGAAAAAAAGTGACTTGGGAAAACTGTTGCAATATACTCAGCGTGGCGTGGAAGTGCCCCGTGTGAGAGCTGTGCGCAAGCTTGGCACTTTGCGCGGTTCTTCTGCTGCAATTCGATGCAACGTACAGAGTTGCTGAACAGCATACGCTGCAAAAACATTGCAGCAAAACCGATCACAGATCACAACCTCCAACACTGACGTGAGTATCAAACAAGTCTAAACATACGGATTCATTGCCCAGCGCACCAGCAGCAGCAACTGTGACTGAATGTGACATGGGAACGTTCCTGGATAACCAGGACTGGCAGGCTCATGAAGGCTGAACACCTCGGCCGCCGATACCGCCTGCCACATTACAAATGTTGTCTGTTCATGGCATCATGGCTGGCGAGCCTCCAACCAGCCTCGAAGCCTGCAGGCTGTAAGGCATGCACCATAAACATAGCTATAGGTGCACGCAGCAAACGTCAGCGTGCACACAGCTGCGACGCACAGTGGCTGAGTGACACGCCAGACGGCGCACAGTGGGTATGAGACCATGAACAATAAGTGCTGATTCACACACCTGCGTGGTGATTTGAAGTATGCATCCGCATATGATGTGCAGCAAGCTGCTGACACAAAGGCATGCCGTGCGCAGCTCACCACAGCTCAGACATACAAGCATGGAGTCACACTGATGCCAAGCCTCCAAACTGGGTGACATCGCAGCAAAATTGGGTGTTTGCTAATCACTCCTGCGCTAGGTGCGCAATGCTGCCAACTGCGGCAGTGGCAACTGTACTCACTACAACTCACTGGCGCATGGCATCACGCCTGCTGGTAGCAAACGACATCAACATAATCACGCACAACTGAAAACCACGCACCGCAAAAACACGTCTCTGGTCAGTTTCATTTGCACAATTGCATGCAAGGGGATTTGCAAGAGCATGCGGCTGCTGCCACAGCGTAGCAGTGCTTCCACCTGCCGCAACCAGTTCAGCATCTGCGACAAGGCAGAGTTCATGTGCCATACAGCCATGGCTATGCCGGACATTCCAACTGTTGATTTTGCTTCGCAGCCGTTGCTCAATTCACGCTGCAGCCGGCCATGCAGTCCAGATCTCTCCCCAGCTCTCTCACAAGGGGCCCCTCCAAGCACTCTCTGCGGCAAACAACCGTATCAAAGCATGCCAAGCACAGCTACCAGGCACATGCAGATCGATCAACATTCAGCAGCACATGACAGCAACACATGGCAGCTGGCTCATGCAGATTGCCAGTCGCCCACAGCCACCCACCGGCACGCCCTGCTGTGCTTCACACAGTCAGCTGCAGCGGGGTAGCAGTTGCAGCCAGGTCACACACAGGCTGCGCCTGCTGCACCCGCTGCTGCCGGCGGCGCTTGTCGTCCTTCTTCTGTGCCTTCTTGATGGTCTGCCTGGCCAGCGGTGCCCACTGATCAGCTGTTGAGAACTCGTCAATCCCCATGCCTGGCGGCAGCAGCGATGGCAGCAGCAGCACAGCAGCAACAGCAGCGCCAGCGGTGGGGGCCAGCAGCAACACATGTGTCAGCATGGCATAGTACACGGCAACTTCAGGCGTCTCAATGCAGCCGCAGCTGTGTGCTTGTCTATTTGCGATAGGCGTGATGCCAACACACTCTAAGCAAGCGTTGTTCACGTGCCAGCCACATCTTGCAGGCATGCTGCCAGCCCCAGATGATGCACTCGCTGCTCGCCATGACAGGCAGCAGCTTGCCTAGGCAGCACACATCCCCCTTAGCCTAGTGTCACACTGCTGGCATGCATTGAAGCGGCTGCACGTGTGTTGAGCACCCCGCTGGATGATCCGCCTGCACACACATGTGTTGCAGCGGCACCCCTCCACACAGGCCACACCCTGCCCCCTGCCCCACCATCACAGACAACAGAGGCATATCGCCAGAGGTGCAACATCAACCACCCAGGCACCTGTGACACCGGCCCACTTTGCATGCCATGCAGCACCCCCCTGCTGGCTCGCCATGTGCAGCGCCCCCAGCAGGTGCACATGCGCAGCGCACACACCCAACACCGCATTGCCATGAAAGCAGCCCCCAAGCGAGCCAGCCACCTCACCGTTGGCCATGCCTCTCAGCAGCTGCACCACGCGCAGCACAAAGAACATGTCGGGCGGAAACTTCTCAACCGCTGCCCGCGCTATCGGTGAGTTCTTATCAAAGGGGTCCACCTGCAGCAGCGGCACGCATGCACACACGCTGCATAGGTGTGCGGGAGAAAGCAAGAGGCACCCAGCGGCTGCCATGCATCCCGCGTGCTGTGTCGTCGGCAGGCTGCTGGCGGGCATGAATGGGCTGAAATCAGCGCAATGACCTGCACATGGAGCCAGGACCTGTAATTGAACTTTACCAGGAGCGCTGTGACGCAGGCGTCCACGCTGGTGCACCACAGCAGCGCCGGGCTGCCCCGGGATGGCTCACCTTGCCCCGTGTGTCAAACATGCCGTATGCCATCTCTGAGAGCAGGTTGACGTCACGGCTGCTGGTGTGCACGTGGAGGCGCCCCAGCGCAGCAGAGATGGCAGGCTTGTCACCCCTGGGGGGCAGCAGCAGCAGCAGCAGC
The DNA here is from genome assembly GCA_014080715.1 of Scenedesmus sp. NREL 46B-D3. Classification (NCBI taxonomy): domain Eukaryota; kingdom Viridiplantae; phylum Chlorophyta; class Chlorophyceae; order Sphaeropleales; family Scenedesmaceae; genus Scenedesmus; species Scenedesmus sp. NREL 46B-D3. Next base: position 76,326 of record JACERP010000189.1, on the reverse strand, counting down.
AGCAGCAGCAGCAGCAGCAGCAGCAGCAGCAGCAGCAGCAGCACGGTGAGCCCACCAAACCAGCAGCAGCAGCACGAGTGGCGGGTCGCATTGTCATCTTACAAGTGACCCATATGTGTCTTCTCACCACGCCGCTAGTTACGCTGAAATCACTGCTGCACGCGCGATGCTGTTGCTTGCGCGGCTGCTCCCTGCTGCACGTCCAGCCGCTCACTTGTTCATGGCCAGCACCAGGGCAGCAAAGGCGTGCTTGTCCTCCTCGCCCAGCTGCTTGCTCTGCCCGTAGTCCAGCAGCGCCACGCGCCCGCCGTGCTGCACCAGGATGTTGCCGGGGTGGCCGTCAGCCTGGAACAGCCCCTCGCCCAGGATCATGTGGCCGTAGGCCTCGCTCACGCGCCTCAGTATGCCCCGAGCAGCCTGCCGGATTTGGGTTTGGCACATGTGGGTGTCGGGTGCATAATATGTGCGGGGCAAGGTGAGATGGGATGGTCATTCGTTGGTAGACAGAAGCAACCACAGGACAACAACATTACAATTGTTGCCAAGATGACATTTAAGGATGGGAAGATAATAAATGATGAGGATAGGACATCAAGGACAGTGTAACAAATCAAGCAGTCACATCAAGTGGCCGGGGTACACAATCCACCCTCCGCCCCAATGGCAGCGGTCCTCTGCCAGCCATGCAGCACTGGCCAGTGATTGCGCCGCATGCAACAGCTGTGCGCACCTTGCAGACAAACACTCGCACTGGTGCAGACGGGCTGCCACACACCTACAGCCTATCCTGCAAGCTTATACATGGCACTTCGCCGCCAGGGGCAGGGGCAGGGACCCCATCATGCTGCCAGGTGCAGTCCCACCTCACCTTCTCCCTCTTCCACTGCGGCAGGTGTGCCACCTTGTCCTTGAGCTGCAGCAGCGGCAGGCCGTCCATGTAGGTCATCACCATCAGCCGCTGGCTGACCAAGCCGGGCACGCTGCGCGGCACGCGCACGCTGCGCGACAGCCGCTGCAGGTGCTGCGCGATGGTGTCCATCACGCGCGCCTCCCTGCACGCCCAAGCGCAGCGGCAGCAGCGAGTGCAGGCAGCGATCAGACGCCAAACAGGGCGCGGCAGCTGCACAACGCAGAGCTCGCAACCGCATAGCCTGCCTGCCGTGGATGCGACATACAGGGGCAGCAACTGGCGTTTCCCACTGATGAGGAGCACTGTGTGGCTGTGGGAGCAGCTGGGTGCTGGAGCAACAATGACACCACCTGCCACGACCATGTCAGCAGGGAGCATGCGGAGATGCGTGTGAGCTTCCGCCGGTGCTGCAGGAACGCGCGCAACGCCCAGCAGACACACCGGTAACGGCAAGGCAGCGACACACCCCACAGGCCTGAGCTGCCTGGTGGCTCCAGGCAGGGCAGCTGAGGCACACCACAGCAACCCCTCCTACCGTCCCACCTCACGACTGCACCCCCAGCGCAACTTCAGCTCCTTGCCAGCCAGTTCCCCGCCCACCTGACAACCCCCAACCCGGCTGTCCACCAGCATTACTCAAGCCTGAGACCCCTGCCCACCTCATGAAGTCAAACTCCAGGTGGATCTGCCGCTGCAACTCCTCCACAGCTGACAGCAGGTCGAACTTCAGCTCCGTCTTTTGCAGGAACAGCGACGTGGCGCGCAGGTTGACCAGGTCGATGGTCATCGTCTTAAGCGCGCCTGGGTACTGGATCTTGACCGCCACCAGGCCCCCGTCTGGCACACCGCCCGAGGCAGCCGCGTGAGCCACAGCAGCTGCTGCAGGGCTGTGCACCTCAGGCAGGCCGTGCTGATCCCTACTGCTGCTGCTGCTGCTGCTAGAATTACTACAGCCGGAGCCCTGTCTGATCTTCCCACCAGCAGAGCCTTGCCCTGGCTGCTGCTGCCGCTGCTGCTGTTTGTGACGAGCTGGAACAGGTTTGCTCCCTTGCCCAGCTGCTGCCCGGAAGCAAAGACGCTGCTGCCTGGCTCCAGCCAGTCGCTGCTGCTGCCGGCTTCACTGGCACCACCTTCACTGTCTGTGTCACCTGCCCTGCCATGGCTGTAGCTGCTGAGACTGCTGCTGCTGTGCTGCTGCGTGTGGCTGCTGTTACCAGACAGCATCCTGCTTAGCGCTTGCAGTGGTCCGCTGCTGCTGCTGCTGTTGCTGCTGCTGCGGCTGTCCTGGAAGTGCTCAAGCCCAACACCATGGGCACCTTGACCACCTGCCCCGGCTGCGAGCGTCACGGCACACACAAGCAGGCCAGCCAATCAGGTGGCAGCAATGGGTACGCCAGCCTCATCGCATCTGCATGCAACATACTCGCATTGTCCAGCCCCCAGCAGCAGCCAGGAGGCAGCAAGCCACAACCTGCATCAGTGCCCCGCACCTGCAGGTCATCCAGCTCCAGCTGCTTATTGGCCGCTGCCAGCTCAGCCAGGCTGATGCCGTGGCTGTTGCAGATGCTCCAGGCGCTGTCGCCGGGCCCCACACGCAGCTCAGCCATCAGGCCGCGCTCGCGCTTGGCGAGGCTGTGCAGCTGGTCGCGGCGGAAGCGCCGCAGCTGCGCCTTGTGCACCTGCAGTGCGAATTGCCAGCGCAGGGAGGACGACAGCCGGCAGCAGCAGCAGCAGCAGTGACAGGGCAGTGACAGGCAGGAGTGTATGCCGGTGCACGCAACCAAAGGAATACACGGGGGCAGCATCACAGTTCCAGTTCCAGAAACAAAAACAAACAGCTGCATGGTCTGCCTGTCAGCAGCTGCGTGCCCACTGCCTGATGCGCGGCTGGCGGCGTGTCGGGCAGCCGGCTGGCAGGGGCTGCCTGCTGGCGGCCGGCATGGCAGCTGGTCAGGCTGTTGCAGAGCTCCAGCAGCCAGCGCCCCACCTGCGAGATGGAGGCTGAGCCGATGGGTGTGTCCATGTCAATCCACTCAAACACCTCCGCCACGTCAGCGATGCCCAGCTCCTGGCACAGCACCTGAGCGGGAAGGCGGCAGCAGCAGCCACAGCGGCAGCATGCTTGGCGCGGGCAAGCGAGGCCGCAGCAGCAGGTGTTCCGCTCCTGCGCGTTCAGACAGCACTGCCAGCCGTGTCTGGTCTGCTGTTGTGCTGGTGCTGCTGCTGGCTTGACTGCACATCCAGTGGTTAGCTGTCACCCTGCGCCAAATTTGCCGCCCAGAGGTCCCACAAAGCAGCCCTGCCACACCGCCTGCTGTACCTGTGGCCTGAGGCCACCCGTGCGCTTTCACACGCTGGTGAAGGAGATGCTCTGTGTTGGAGAGCACCACAGGATGAGCACGTGGTGAAGTCAGCACATGACGGACACATACAGCGCAAAACGCGACGCGTTGTGACCATCGCAATGCACATGCCAGGCACTTTGGCGATTAGCAGCAGCAACTGCCAGTTGGCAACCAGTTGTCTGGGTAACTCTTGTGCTGTGCCCTCGGCCACTTGCTGTGGCCCACTGGAAGTGGGTGCCACAGCCTCACCTGCCTTGCACGCTCTGCAGGGGTAGCCAGACGCACATAACAGTACGCATTCAAGCTGATGTGCCCCATTCACGCCCCCAACTGCTGCTGTGCCGCGCCACACCCCTCCCCCCTACCTGTGTTGCGCGCTCCGGGCTCATAGGGGGCACCTTGTCCTGCAGCAGGCACAGCTTGGCGCAGATCTGCTCAGGCACAAAGTCGGCACGCGCACCAATGAACTGCCCAGCCTGCAGCAGCAGCAGCAGCAGCAGCAGCAGCAGCAGCAGCGTTTGTGACGCAGATACCGTTGGTTGTACACGCCCGCTGCTGCCTGGAAGGCATAGCACGCCGCACACCTGTGTCTTCAGCAGTGACATGCTTGCAGGGACTTTTGTACCAGGTCATTGCGCATGCACCATGTGCTGCTGCAAACACCACAGCCTCTTCGTATAATGCCGTGCGTTTGCTGCTGGCGCGCTTCTGTGGCACAGGCGCAATGAGCAGCACGGTCACTGCTCCCCTGACACTCTCCAGTGTGCTGCTGCCCGTGTGCTGTGCCAACTCCTTGACTGGTAGTGTGCACTTTGCACACTGTGAACTTCACTGTACTGTGAGGTGTAGCACTGTGTGCTCCTTGCACCTTGAGGTAGAAGCCGCGCAGGCTGATGGCCAGGTCGTACATTGCTGCCCCGCCCAGGTGTGCTGCGAGTCCCACAGCGCCTGCAGGACAAGGCACACCGCACGCAGCACGCGCAACCACCACAGCTCGGGCTGGTGCCGTCATACTGCAGCAGCTCATGTCACTGCTGCATAGCAATGTGCAGCGCGCCCAGTGGCAAAGTAACGGCTCACGCATGCGCCCAGGTCGTGGAAGGTCGCTGCAGGGCCGCCTGCCGGCAGTGCTTGGCACTCGGCTGCTGCTAGATTTCCGACAAGCACAAGCGAGGTTGACAGCAGGTCATCCCTGCGCTCCTGGCTGGTGGCCCTCAGGCCTGGCTGCATGCCTTGGTTGCCTGTCACAAACATAACAAACATGACAAACACTGACAGCAGCCGAGTGCTGCCGCCACGCAGGCCCGCACCTGGATGCGCGGCTCTGCGCTGCTGCCCTGCAGCCGCATGAACGCTGACTTCAGCTGTGTGGCCTTGTAGGCGCCATAGATGACTGCCACACGGCTGAAAAACTCCGTGCTGCGCACGAAGTTCTGCAGCAGCGGCGGCGGCGGCACCAACCAGCAGTGTGCCACTCAGCAGCAGTGACCGCTGTGCGTCTGTGCCGCCATGTCAAGGCACAGTCTTGGCCTTGGCAAGGTTGAGTGCACAGTAGGGTACGCGGCCGGCAGTTGCAGTGCTGACATCGCACACTTATTGCTGCTGCTTGCACATGGCGGGCGCAGGTGTACACAGCAGGTGCAGCTGCCATGATGTGTGGTGCAAGCAGCAGCAAGCTGCATTGTGTATGCAGGCAACACTGCACATTGGCATGCAGTGCACTTGTAACATATGTGCTATCGAATTTGCACTGGGAGCGTACGAAGCTGCTGCAGCATTGTGCAGCTTTTGGTTCAACCATTCCCTCTGCAGTGCTGCTGCTGCTGCTGCTGCCGCTGCCACTTACCTGCACTGGCTGTGGTGCTTTGGACAGAAATTGCCCTCAGGGGCAGCCATACTCTACTACGTGCAATCGCAGCAGTTATGAGATCGTGATGGACTGAAGAGAGCAGTGGGTGATATGCTGGACCTAGTCTAGATGTAGAGCCAGGCTGGACGCTGGTTTGCGCAATTCACAAGCAAGCATACATCATGCGCATTAGTTCAAAATGTTCAACGATCATGTGGTTCCCCAGCCACGAAACACGTACATTCTTGGACAAGATTGTCACTCGCGGACTGTTTGTAACCCCCAGTGCATACACCCTTCTCTCAACAATCAGCGCCATATATGGAGGCTGATGGCAGAAGGTGTTATGGGGTGACTGCAGAGGCAGAAACACTCAACCACATCGCGCGCTTTCTGTTCTGTGCTCTGAGAGCCACTTGATACAGCCCATAGCTGCGTTATTAAACCGCAAACGTGTCTTTTCAACGCATCTTAATAAACTTTGCAGCATCAATCGACGCGTCATTCGTGTTGTGGCAGCAGCACTGGTCAAAACAGCATGGCGCAGCAGCATCAGTGCCCTGGCATCAGCCAGGCAAGCCTAACAACCAAGCAGTTTGAGCAGGCGCATGAGCTGGGCGTACGGAGGAAGCAACTGTTCAAGGAATACCTCAGCCAGCATGAGGTGATTGAAACCCTCAACTGGCTGTGGAGTCAATGTTCAACAGCAGTGAGCTGCCACATGACCCCCTCAAGTTCCTTGGGCAAGCACTGTTGGCAGCATCAGGCACCTCTAAAGGGCAGCACATGGCAGCGCCGGACAGCAGAGTTAGCAGTGGCATAGTTGGTACTTGTGAGTAGCCTGGACTTGCAGGACACCCACAGCCGGCCGGGCACTGGCTAGTGACCGCCCAAACCACAATAACGAACAGCTTGCCACAGCACAGGGGGCGACCACAAACCTCTACCCAGGGGGGAACGCACGGCCAAATCTGAGAGGGGTTTGGGGTTGTTTTGGCGATTTAGCCTAAACACGAAGCGGGGTATGGCTTCGAGGGGGTGCTGGCTAGCTGTACTGGTGCCCCTGATGTACAGCCTATTTCGACCAGTGGGGTGGGGTGACCCGGCAAATGTAGCCCCAAGACGAAGAGTGGGGTGGGGGTTGCAGTGAAGCTGCGCCCCCCCCCCCTGGTTTTAGGTTTGTGGTGGGGCCCCAGCAGCCCCCCTGAATTTGGCGCAGGCGGCACACCGTTTGCTGTGCGCATTCACAGTGCTGCTTCGTCTTGAAACCTCAGCTGTTCAGCTGTTTGTTGGTTCTATGTTTCAAAGATGGATGGTCAATCCACTGCTGCTTGTTGTGTAGGCCGAAGCAGCCTGGTCTGCTGCAGCTGTGGCACTGCTGATTATGCTGTTCACCATGAGCTTGTAGCAGCAGTAGCACCTTCTCACAAGCAAAGGCCAAAGCAGTGTGGGGGTGCGTCCTGAGCTGTTGCACAACAGCAACAGGAGGGGGGGGGAGGTAAGAGTGTATGCTTTTATGAGCTGAAATTGACAGCATACACGTTGTGTACTGTCTCAAAAAAACGATTGTGCTCTATAGCCTGCTGCTGCTGCTGCCAGCGCTTACAAGCCAATGTCAGCAGCTGCATGGTGAAGCCGCTGCGGCAGCAACACAGGCAAGCCATGCCTTGAGCTTAAAGCATCTTTGTCGCACCTTCCAGCTGGCAGCAGGCATCCGTGCGGTGCAAAACCTGGTGTGTTGTTTATTTGTGGCAATGAGGTCTTGGCAAATGAGCAGGAAAGGGACAGGCAAATGTACTACCAGTATGTGGTGGCCTGGTGACAGGCTGCTGTGTATGTGCACATATTCTTTCATGGTGGGGTGGCTTCAACATGGCCACTACACCAGGGCCTGAGTGGTTATAATACCACTAAGATAAATGTTTTGGTAATTGAAGGTATGGCAGCATGCGTGCTGCAGGGCACGACCATGCAGTGTAATAAGACACAGCACTGCTTGCACACAAAGGATGCAGTGTGATCACGGCTGCTGCCAAGGTCAACCTGCTGCACCTGCAAAAGCTTCACATGTTAAGTTCTCAGGATTAACGGCATGCGTGTGGAGGTGACGTCAGTGACGTGCCATTATCGGTGGTGCTGCGGCTACAGCAACGGTGGTCCAGAGCATGCCTGGCACGTGATCCTGTGATGGATGCCGCTTTAAGTGGGGTTGTTCGCCTGCAGGGGATCACAAACGCCTGGGTGAGGTGTAACCATGGTCGTGTTGGTGCCATTTCAAGAGTCTGATGTTGCGTTTGTGGTGCAGCAGACAATGCACTAGTGCAGGAGTACTCCAAACCGTTCTGCATGACATGTCTGCACATCCATCGGTGAAATGTGCACCCCATGTCCTGCGACGTGGTGCTCAACGGCAGGCTGTAGCACGGCAGTTACTACTTCGTGAACTGCATTGTCATTAGGTGGGTTGTTACCTAGTGTGATAGAAGGCAGCAATGTGCAAAAGCATGCAAAAGTGCAGTGCAAGCCACCACCGGATGATAAGGATGCCTAGTAGTAGGATGACCGAAGCACCAGAAGTCCCGACACGGCGCACCTGAAGGGAAGCATATATGAGTGATGAAGGCAGCCAGTATACAATAGCAGAGTTGGCAGTAGCTGCTAAGGTGGTGGTAGCAGCTACCAAACAACCGTGCCAGCGTAGATGTAGATGCTGCTGCTGAAGCTGATGTGGAAAGCCTAAACCTCCATTGCAGTAGGCAGCAGTGAACCATACAAGCATGGCAAGACAACAACAAAGGAAACAATTTAAATGTACGCGGCAATGCACATAAACATTTGCGCACAGGCACGAAGTGCCTGTGCATGAATGATGATATGCAACACGCATTAATTTAAATATTTTGAAGCCAGCAACGCAATACCACGGTCTCTGCATAACATCATCGCAATGTGATGTCATTGAGATCGCCATGGGGACAAGTATACATCACAGCATAGACAACAACCCTGCCAAGCAAAATTGCTGAGATACTTGAGTTGTATGCCACTGATGCATTGCTCAGCATGTGTATGCGCCCGTCATTGAAGTTGAAATGCAACCAATTTGTTTCAAAAGCTTGTACATGCAGTCTACATGCTTGTAAACAAAGAGCTGCGTTCTGTACCCAATATCAGGTTGGGTAGTATGAGATGCAAATTTGCACATTTGACCGCTAATTACACCATAAGTGCATTGCAAAGCCCTTTCAGTAGAGCTGCATCTGATAAACCGCTCAACAAAAGCAGTAATTTCTGGCGCTGAACAAGGTGCCATGCAATATGTAACAGAAGGAAGCTTATCCACGGTACAACCCTCAATACTGCTGTTTAACGATGCCACTGCTCGCCCATGCTGCCATGTGCAGCACATATGCGGAACTCACAATCATGCCTGCGAAGTGGCATATAGTATAATACACAAAGTGGATGATTGAGGCGGGCAGCATTGCGAGGCAGCAATGCTTGAGGCCTGGGCCCCAATGCAGGCACAGGGTCGACAGACTTTCAACGAGGTAGCAGTCGCTGCGTTCCTGACTGCCAGCTAGGGTCTGGTTGAGCTTGCTCCTCATTTCAGGCAGCGCATACTGCCTCCAAAGCCTGGGAACCAAAACTATGCCAAGCAACATGCTGCTGCGGCTGTTGCCCTGCTCATACCAGCTCTATTGCCAGAGCATGGCAAAGCAGCGTTGCTTTGCTGCCTGCTGCACCTGTGAGGCAGCAGCAGGGAAAGCATAAATCACTGCGCAGTGATTGCATGCTGCTGTTATGAAAAATAGACTACTATTGCTGTGCATGCATTTGTTTCACAAAATTGCTGTGTACACTATTCAATTCATTGCCGCCCAACTGCTAGGAGGTCTGTATTGCAGCACCAGCTGGTGACGGAAGGGTCTCGTAGATGATGTGTCAACAGGCCGGAAGCTGCGGCAGAGATCAAGAATCAGCAGCTGGACACAGCATAAGTTGTTTATGTTAGTGTGCGATATTACCTGGGTGGTGGACGTTGCAATTGCACCAGTGCGAAAGGCGATGAGTAGAGGAGCGAGTGAGGTGCCCCTTGTCATAAGTTGTGCTCTGCGTCCTGTCTGCGTGGCCGTAGCTGTGTCCGTAATCCTGCACGTGCGGCTGTCTTGGCACAAACTTTGCATCACCATGACGGTCACGGCGGGTTGTCCTGCAAACATTACAGATGTGTTTTGATCAAAATCGTTAGAAGCAGTGGCGGTTCGAGTATGACGATCAACTACAGTGGTCAACTGCGTCAGCGTTTACGTCCAAATCTCAGTGGTCAATTCCCGACACCAACTATAGCGACATGGGGATCTTCGCCTGGCTGTCTTCAAAGACCGCCACCCCATGCCTCGTTGATCGCGGCACTGGCAGAGAGATTTTTGAGCCAGTAAGTAAGCTGGAAGGCATCCCTGCTGCTACGTAAGATAGCATGCTGCTGTGCATTGCAGCAGCAACAGCGTCCGCATAGGGCAGAGGGAAGACTGTAGTGCAACCTCACACCCTTGAACCATGCAGAGCCCCTTCGGGAAGGCCTTGCGCATGTGGCTGCTGTACAAGACCTGGATTGGGCAGCTGCTGCTGCGCCTGCCACTGACCTGGTGGATTCTCACCTGGCAACACCACAGGATCGCACGCTACGCTGACAGCCCCACAGCAGGAAGTCCATCAAGCCTTTCATCAAGGTGACAGCAAGGTTTTATCAAGAACTACACTGTGCTGCGGAGTTCATTGCAGCAAGAGTTTGTTTCAAGTACATGTGTGCCACCGCTGCTGCTTGATGCATCAGGTGCTCACTGAGCCACCTGAGGTGATTGATTTGTTTGCTTTTTTGCATGCAGCAGCATCTCAGACAATACTCATCAGAGCAATGCTCAGCAGCGCGCCCTGCTGCTGGTACTGCTGCTGCTGCTGCTGCTGCTGCTGCTGCTGCTGCTGCTGCTTCCCTTGCCTGGTGCAGACCTTCCAAATTGATGCGTCTGCTGCTGAGGAGCCTGTGGAGGCGTACGCCACGCTGCAGGCCTTCTTCACGCGCCGCCTCAAGCCCGGGCTGAGGCCCCTGGCGGCACCCGAGTGGGTCGGCTCATGGCATGCCGTGCGCTAGCGCTGCTGAGTTGCCACCATGCATAGTGCGCCATCGCCAGCATGCTGCCCCAAGGAGTGCTGCCTCCATGCAAGCTGCTCCTTCAGTGCAGCTGTAGCTGCAAGGCTGCAACAGAAAGCTGGTGGCTGCCGCTGTTGCTTGGTGCCCAAACCTTCCTGCATGTTGTGTATGGGCTTCCTGTCAATTACCACCCCCTGATCACACCTTGCTTGCTGCTGCTGACTTGTACTGCCGTCCTGTGCATGCACTTGTGCCTGCAGCAATGACGCTGTTGCCGTGCAGCCCGCTGACAGCCGCTGCGTGGTGTATGACAGCATCGATGCAGCGCACCGCTTCTGGATCAAGGGCCAGCACTTCAGCATTGCCAAGCTCATGGGGCCAGGCCACGACACCACAGACCACTGGCAGCACGCAGCCATCGCCATCAACAGGTGGGACTGCAGCCAGCAGCCGCTCGATTGGTGCCAACAAAGTTGTCGAAGTGCCACATCAACAATGGATTTGCGTACCTGTGCTCACACAGCCATCGCAGTTCACATGCGGACTTGCTGACACTGGTGTTGCCACGTCTCCAGCTAAGTACGGCGATTCCATGTGGGGGTTGTCCGACAGTCCTGCTGCTGACGGTCGCCAGCAGCTGCTGCCCGCAGCACTGCTTACTCAATGCTGGTGCAGATGTCAGAGGTGATGAGAGGGTGTGAAACACGTGTGTGTGAACTTGAGCCAGCAGCAATTGCAGCCGATTGGAAAAGTGCATGCCGTCGTCCTTGAAATGGCTGCGGCGGCAGTGCCTGCACGAATGCCTGGAGCAAGGCCTCCACATGTGCTGAAGTACGCAGCTGTTCATGAGAACTGAATCATCAGTCCTCCGGGTACCAACAATGCACAGCTGTGATGCTAGTAGACGAACTCTGCTCCTGTCACAGCACTCATCTCCTGCATCTGTCAGCCTTGACAAACTGTATGCTGTGCTGCTGCCCACAGGCTGTCGCCCAGTGACATCCACCGCCTGCACGCCAGCGTTAGCGGCACCATCGCCAAGGTGGCACGGCATGGCACCAGGTTCATGGGCAGCCAGTTTGCTGCTGTGCACAGCCACGCAGACATCATGACCGAGAACGACCGCATTGTGATGGAGTTTGACAGCAGGGAGTTTGGCGTGGTGGTGCAGGTATCTGGCGGATGCAGCATGGGTGCCGCACTTAATCCTTGACTGAAATGCACTAGTGTCACTGTCAAGGACTATGATGAGCTGAGCATTGTTTGTACATCCCTTGCCACTGCCAGTCATGTACAAAGCCCTAAGATCTGCTCATTTGAACTGTTTGCCAGACATACTTGCACCTTAAATCTGCATTGTCAGTCCTGTATGCTTTGCATTCTGGGGACCTACTAAAGGCTGACAGATGGAGTCGCACACACCAAAATGGTGTTTTGCGCACATCCAGGACTGCTGTGCGGAAGCTGCTCATATAGCCTCTGCTGCCCTGCTGCTGTCGCTGCCTCTGCTGCCCCCCCCCCCCCCGCATCCACCACCTCAGGTGATGATTGGTGCCAGCGAGGTGGGCAGTGTCATTCCAGTGGTCAAGGAGGGGCAGCATGTCAAGAAGGTGAGGCCAACCTGATGCTTTGGAAAATGTGGTATTGCTGGCTGCAGCAGCATGTTGATCTCATTATGCACATGGTGTAGCACTGGATTTGTTACCTTGTGGCATTAGACGACCACACCGTCTGCGAACGCTTAGACAGCGCCGCAACATACTTTCTTTTCTCCAATCTTTTCTTATTGCTGCCAACCCGGCCTGTCATCACACATACCGTAACTGTAACACTGACTCATCCCAGCAACACTGACATAATAGCTGTCATTTCACAGCGTAGTGCCTCGGGCTGACACACTTCCTAGCAGGCATGCACACAGCAGCTGCAATACCTATTCACCCTGAGCAACAGCACAATGCTGCAACTTCCACACTACAATGGGCTTTGCAAACCCGCTGCACCACCAGGTCGACCCTGTCGAGCATGTGAGCAACTTCTGATGGTCAGCGTGCCAAGTGCAGCCGGTGAACTGCGTGTAAACAGCCTGCCAGTCATGTGCAATTCAACAATTTGTTGTTGCATGCACCAGCATCAGAAGCGAGGGCGCCACCACACAGCGATTGCGACATTGCTTGCAGCCATTTTTTTGCTACAACCAGTGTGTTTGCCCCCTTCCTGGATAAGCCGCACCGTTCCTGCTGTGCGCTTCCTTTGCTGCTGCTGCTTACTCCACTGCTACTTGCTGCAGGGTGACGAGGTGGCTCTGTTTGCGTACGGCGGCAGCATCATGGTGACGCTGTTTGGTGCGGGTGCCGTCACCTTTGATGCCGACCTGGAGGCGCACAGCAGGGCGGGCAAGGAGACGCTGGTCACCTTTGCCAGCAGCCTGGGCAGGGCCACTAGGCGGCCCCATGACCACGCACCAGCAGGCCAGCAGTGAGGCTGCAGCCATGACGGAAGAGTCTGCTTACATGAAAGCTGTACAGGTTGCATGTCAATGCTGATTATCATTCCTCAACATGATGCGGCTTGGGTGCCACAAGATGGCATCCACCACCTATGTGGCCAGCCATGTAGGAGCATAATTATGGGCAAAGGCGTACCTGGGGTAAAGTGGATGGGGGATTGGCTTCCACAACCAGCAGCACGCCTCAGGCATGCAATTTGCATTGGTCTGTGGTTTGCTGAAGAGCTTATCATGACAGTGCCTTCATTACAACTGATCAATGACTTGGCAATGCATGCAGGGGCTAAAGCTCAGCCTGCCTGGCTCAGCTGAACTCATCAGTGCATAGTATGCTGAATCAACACTATAGTTTGAGATGGCGCGTGATGCTATGGCTTGAATGGGTAATATGATGATGATGACTATAGTTTGAGCTCTGTACTCTGAAAAGCGAAGCAATAAAAGCAGAGTCAGCCGGCCCCCCTCATGCAAAGCTGCATGGCATTTGTTAGCAGTGCTGGCTCCATTCACTGTACTTACAGTTCCGCTGGATGCACTGTTGAGCACGATGAAAGCACCAGAATCCAACGTTGCTTCGGGGGCACCGGTGGCACCAACCCTATGGCATACAGGAGACGAAGCATGCCCAATTTTTCATATACCCGAGTAATCACCTGAAGTCATGAAGCATGCAGAGTATAGATGTACGTGTTACAGAGGTGTGGCACTGCTTCATGAAGCTCTGATCAGATGAGATCAGAGCTCTGTTCAAACCACATGTGGTACCACCACAGGTCGCTGGCAAGAGAACATAAATAACTTGCTTCAGGGCTCCAGGCTTGCATGTGTGTGGCAGGGGTGCTAAAAGCCTCCTCTATTATCACTGCCTGTGCCTGGGCCCATATTTTGCATGTGCAGGTGACCCAGCGGCAGCTGCAGCACCCAGCGGCCCCCCACCACACGTAAGGTACTGTCAGCTGACCTGCAGACGGCGGCTGGGTGCTTTTCAGCAACAAAAGAGCCGCAGGTGGGCTCGGTTCAATGCAATTTGAAAGCTATGAAAAACAAGCAATAGCATGCAGCTGCCCATGACTGCTGCTAAGTGCACGACAGGTTTGGAACCTCAACAGTCCCTTCAACAGTCAATGTCTGTTACATGCTGTCAACCACCTATGCATAAATGGCTGTCAGTGGCTGATCTCCACATATGCATAGATGGCCTCGTTTCAACCGCTGATCATGAACAGCTGACTCACAGGACACCATGAATGCCGCAGCAATCGCATGCCTCCAACGTTAAGTGCATGTGCCGGACCTGTGGTACACACTATCTTACTTTACGTTACTTTACATACTTTACTTTTCATGCTCCATCGAGGAGTGGCAACCCATCAATCAATCGCATGGCCTGCGCCTTGCACTGAATGCGGACTGGAGATTATGCCAACAAGATGCCAGCACATGCCTGAGCGCTTGCACGTGGGCAACATAGGCAACTCTCAGCTTATGTGGTCAGGCCTGCTGTGACAGTGTACGGCATGTGACAACATGTTGCCCTGTACAGGGCAATGACTGCTACATAAACTCTGCGCTGCGCTGCATCCTCTTGCCAGCCCCACGTATATACATATATGTACACCAGTGTTGATAAGGACCGCCGCATGATGTGTTTGATGTGGGACATCACTTGCTGCTCTTGCCTTCCTTGCCGGCAGAGCCAGCATTGGCATTCTTGGCAGCTGCTGACTGAGCTCTTGCTGCGAAGCTGTCCTTGGCCACGCCACCGCCGCCGGCCTTGGCGCCAGCAGACTGAATGCGTGCAGCATCAGCAGGGGTCATTGGGTTGGATTTGCCTCCCTTCCCTCCTTTTGAGGCCTTACTGGCCATGGGGCGCACAACACGAACAGCAGGGGCCTGTGTGGCACAGTAGGCAGTACGCACAAGAAGAGGCAAAGTGGGCAAAGGCAGGTACCACTGGTGAAGACTTTTCAATGACAATGATTTTTTGAAGCGGCTGATTGCACTGCACACCACTTGCTTCAGGGAAGCTCCTGCAAAGCAAGTTAGGCTCGATAGCTGCAGTGCAGCCTGCAACTGTGCAGCTGTCTGGCATTCCAATCCACTGCAGCAGCGTCTGGCTCAGGCGAGCTGCACGCTGCTGCGGTGTTGTATTACAACACCCTCCTACATTATGAGTCCTACTGCCTGTGTAAGTGATGCTGCGACTCACCTTGCTTGCAGATTTAGCGTTTTAGACAGTGTGAAAGGTGCCTGTGGCACTGACAGCTGTCGGCAGTGGTGCATTGCAACGCCGCAAGCAGAATCAGGGAAAGCTAGCTTCAGTCCTGATGATCGGTAAATTGCGTAGCAGTCGTTAAATGTGGCACGTTTACTGTATTGTCTCGAGTTCGCGAGCTTGCTGAGTCGACCGGCGCACTTTTGGACACCTTGTCCGTGCCGGTGAATGCCGATGTGCTTCACTGGTAAGTCATTGATGTGCCGCTCTGCAACACTCTTACAACAATTAATAAATAGTCGGTGCATCGGCGCAAATAATCGGCGCAAAAGCATGCAAAAGTGCATGCAAGGCCACCACCGCGGCCGGATGATAAAGATGCCCAGTAGTAGGATGACCGAAGCACCAGAAGTCCCGACACGACCCACCTTGTCGGCTGGCATAACAACCAGTCTTTGGCAGTACACACTGTACTGCAGTACGTATACAGTACTGCAGCTGCAGCCCTATGCATGCTGTGCGTCATTGCTGCTGTTACAGTCATGGCCATGGATCCAAAAAGCTCGTTGTTGCCATCCATGTGTTGGAAGCGCCTTCTCTGCAGGTCACCACCACCTGCATGCATCGTGGTTGATGCAATCATGAGAAACACTTAACATCAGTTTACGTAAAGCTTCCAGCTGGTGGTGACTGCTATGGTGACAGGCACAGGATCATGCACTGCTGTGCTGGCGCTTGTGCTCTCTTGATCAAAAGATTCAGTGCGGTGCGACGTGTGCGCCTCCAGGCCATCTGAAGGCCATTACTCATCAGTGCAGTGTACAGTACTGTACTAGCAACGTACTCCAGATCATAGACTGTGTTCATCCCGGTTGGTGGCACTTGAGTGGTATGGCGTGCTGAGACGTGTGCCATCTGTACCTCATATTGGCACAGCTTGACATGTACATGCCCCGTCATCATGTTGAAACACAGTACAGGCAGCCACAGCAGCGTAACTGTAGTTTATTAACACTAACATTACTGTCAGAATTAAATTAAACAGCAGACACATGTTCAAGCGCAACATGAAGCCAGCAGCGAAGCAACGCGCGTACATTGATGGCGACGAGGCTGGCACGTGGAGCGATGCCGCTCGCACAAGTAGAAGCATTGCTATCACATTGACTCTTTCATCGTTTGCTTTGGCTTGTGGGTACCTGGCTGGCGCTTCCCGAAGCATGAGCAGCTTTCAGCCAACCAGTAAAGGCAGTGCAGCTGCCCTCCTCACCCTGCACCATCAGTCTCCTGCAAAGCTGAGGTTCTTGACACCCTTAAAAAGCCGCATCGAGCTGGGATTGCTGCTTCAACAGGAGGGGCTTGAGGTTGGCGCAGAACTTGGAGTGCAGCGTGGACACTTTGCTTCAGAAACACTGCAGCGCTGGCCCAAGTGCAGGCGGTACTACTTGGTGGATGTTTGGGAGCCACAAGACAATTACAAGGTGAGAAACACTGTGGGATAGCTGAATATCCTACTCAAATGCTACCTTGGTGTACACATGTCACACATGTGTGACACAAGGCATGTTGAGTTGCAATCAATTGGGCGGCCAGCAGCAGCGCTAGCACTGGTGGCTTGTGCTCGCTGCTGGCAGTGGCAGGGATAACATCAGGCGGTGGCCGCCACCTTTATGCCGTGGCACTGTTATGTCATAATATAGCTCTGGGAATCTATCCGCACATTGTAATATAGTTTACTCAGTGGCCAGCAAGCAGCAGAAGAGTTCATGTATGGCAGTGATGAGACCAACACTGCCGCTTTGTTGTGCATGCTGACAGGACTATGCAAACGTTGACCAGGCAGAACATGACAAGATCTTAGCAGAAGCACGGCATGTGCTTGGCCCTGGCAGAGCAAGCTGATGTGGCTGCGCATGCTCACAAACCAGGCAGCGCGGCACATTCAAGAGCCTTTGGATTATGTGTATGTGGACGCCAGGCATGACTACTGCGGTACCCTGGAGGACATCCAAACATGGTGGCATCTGATACGATCAGGTACTGGCAACCTTGACGGTGCTGAAGCCGCTGCAGTCGATTGATCAATCTTGCAAGATAAAGCAGCATGAAAAGATGCAACACAGCTGGACTCTCAATGTCGCAGTGCACATTGTGTGGTTGTCCCAGGCATCACTGGCGAGAAGAGTTCACCAGAACCAACTGCTTGAACTGAACAGTGTTTGGAGGGAAGCGAACCTGCCGGCAACGGTTCCTGCTTCTGCTTCTGCTGCTGCTGCTGCTGCTGCTGCTGTCCTGGTGTTTTGCAGGAGGGATCATGGCTGGGCATGACTACGAGAATGCCGCAGATGTCATGCAGTCCACAGGCCAGGACTGGGCGTTGTGCAGCAACGGCACTATCCACCAGGGTGCTGTGCAGTCAGCAGTGAATGAGTTCTTCGCTGCGCAGGGTGTGCAGGTGGTGGTGACCTACAGAGAAGGCGCCTGGAACACATGGCTGGCAAGAAAGCCCTGAAATATGTTGGTCACACCCTTGCTACTCCGCCGGGTGAGGCATTTTCGGTTCAAATACTAGGATTAATGTTGTGCATGGTGCAGTACTACTCTGCCTGCTCACAGCCAGACAACATTGTACTGCCAGCTGACCGAGAGAGCAGGCGTGAAGTCTGTGCTGCTGCTGCTGCGCACTACCGGCGTTGCATCAGCACTTGAAACTTACCAAAGCTCTCAGCTTGGGGTCGTAGGAGGTATATCGAGTGCTGATGTGCGGGCGCAGATTCATTGATAACGTTCAACGGTTGGTCCAACGGTTGGTCGATGCGGCGCGCCGACGCATCGAAACATCGCACCATTTTTTGCGTGCTTTGTACGCGCTTGCATCTGCTCTGGCCTGGTACTTAAAGCAACAAGCACCTTCCACTGAGAGATCTGCTTCAAAGTTCCAGGTCTGGTCATTGTTTGCTCACTGGCTTCTAAAATCTTGCGTCAGCACCCTCCATTTCACTGCAAGGTAACTTAAATACCCGACAACCACCTGGCTGCTGTTTTGTTCAGTTGCCATACATTGCAGCTGCCAGTCAACACTACTGCACATGCTTGTGTAGCATCTTCAGCATTGTACAGCAGGTCTGCTGACGCCGAGTGCACGCCGAGTGCGCGTGTTTGCAGTGCGAGCAGCAGTAAGGCCACAAGCAGCAACAGCAGCAGCAGCACTGCAGAGATATAGACACTTTAAGACGGTTCTTTGTCAATGCAAATACCTGCTGGCAGGTGGAACATGAAGGGCTGGGACAGTGGGTGGTTGAATTCAACCTTCAAAGGTGCATACACAACCCAGATCATCTGCTCTCCCACACTCCTCAGTACTGTTGCCCGTGCTGCTCACTCATGATGGTCGTGTTTCACCCTTCTTGCTTGCTCTGCTGCAGCTCTAGGGCTGTGCTCATTATGTCTGGTGACGGAGGCGCCAACAAGGGTTCATCCTTACCCATGACTCCTGCTGACGCAATCGCGCATCCAGTCTGGCGCTGCCAAATCTGGCGACGGGGGCGTGACCAAGGGCAGCTTCGCTTCAAGGGCGCAGAGCGCAGGTGCCAGGAATGCCAATGCTGACACTGCCGGCAAGGGAGGCAAGAGCAGCAAGTGAATGCCCCCCGTTGTATGCTTGCACTGCTGTGTCTTTGCATTGTGTCAACATGCTGCAGCATTCCTCACTCTCGCTGGGCTTGCAAGAGGATGCCGTGCATAGCAGTTGTTTGCTAGCAGTCACTAGCTCAATGTCACATGTCCAGCGCTGGCTCAGATAAGCGAGCTGAGCGTCTGATATGCTGCCCAATAGGCCCGCGGCTAGGCATGTGCCAGCAGCATGCATGCAATCATAAGACGGCATACACATCAATAATGGAGCTACGTAGCTCCATGGAGGGTCAGGATGGTGTCCTTTGCTGGGTGCATGGCGTAGGCCATGCGTTGACAGTCTGTATAAGAGTTCTGGATGCATTGCTTGCATACACTAGGGCAGCTTGTGGTTTGCATTGCATTGCAACAGTGGCCCACTTTTGAATGGCCCCGGGGGTGTCGAGTGCCCCAGGGGGGGGGTAATTTGATGCATGCCATGGCAAGATTGGAGTAACAATTGCATGCTAGTTTTACAGAGGTTGCGTTCAGCCGATTGGCTACTTGCACATGGCGGTGAGCAGCCCTGTGGTGCTAGAAGCAAGTGGGTACCCTCAAATTGATTTTTTTAAAGGGTCACATTACAGCGTTCAAGTTGTCCTGAAGACCAGGATCAGCCGATGAACAGTGTTCAGCAGTTGACACCAGATTATTGGATTTTGCTGATGGCTACTAGGCTGACAGCATCTTACAGACATTGATTGCAGTTGTGTCCACCTGTTCTTGGGCTTTCAATTCTCCATTGGTAACACGCGCGTTATGTCGGGACCTCCGTCGGCACGGATAAGGATTGTCGTGCTGATCATTGGCATTGGCCTCGAATGACGGGCTCCATTGTGCCTGATATACCAAATAAACGGTAATATAAACAGTACAAAGCTAGTTAACCCTGACATGTTGATGTAACCACAGCTGGCGGGATTGCCCGTGCCGTTGTCAGCAACATTCACACTTAAAATTTGAGCATCCACCCAGGATTAACGGCACCTTACTAGGCCAGGAGCCAGAATGTTGGGTATCATTCACCAGGCAAGAAGGCTTTACAGCGGCTGTATTGTAGCAAAGCACGGCCTCAGCAGCTGCTGCAGCAGCAGTACCTCATGAGCTCAGTGATCATCTGAGGCTGCAGCAGCTGTTATTCAACAGCAGCCAGCAGTCCTGCAGACGTGGCAGAACCAAGGGAGTGATTTTTTTACATTTATCATTAGCTTTGTCAGCACCAGCAAAGCACTATGTTTCACTGCCAGATTGATTCACTTTGATGCGAGTACACACCATCAGACTTATTAGTCTGTAATTACCAACACCCGTCCCTCCTGCACTCTGCCTGTTGCATGCCATGCTTTGCAGACCACGCACACACATGCCGGCTCGCGCACCGTGGCGTGCCAGGCGTCGCACAAGGGTTCCTGCAAGTGCACCGTGGTGCAGAAGTGTGACTGCAAGCAAGGCAAAGGAAAGGCTACCATGATGACGCCTGAGGCTGCTGCACGGATCCAGTCTAATGCAGCAAAGGCAGGTGGAGGCGGCGTTGCAAAGGGCAGCTTTGCAGCAAGAGCACAAAGCGCAGCGGCTAAAAACGTCAATGCTGGTATAGTTTGCGACTGTAACCAGCCTGGTGCTTGCTGAGCTCTTGTTGAGCTTAGGCTGACTGAAGTGATCAGCAAAGAGTGTTGCAACGAACGGGTTGTTGGTCCGCCTTTTTTCCCACCTTTTCCGGAAAAAAACAGAATTTGAGTCCTTCTGGTTTTCATCTGCTTGCCACCACTGGTGGCACATCATCAGCCAAGGTTGCACCCATTTCTGTTTGATGAACCGCACCAAGTGACGCTCGATCACAATCACTGAGTGGGTGGAGCAATCCCTGCTCACAAATGCCGGATGCAGCTTCGCATAAGGAGAGCCAGTGACTCTGCTTTCCTTGCTTCGCCTTTTTGGATATATTGCAGCGCTGCTGTATGTCACACTCAACTAATAGTACGCCATCTTGGCACTTTTCACCGCTATACTTACCCGAGCAGGCCTGACATGTGGAGATTCTGCATTTGCTGCTCTGTACAGAGCATGTACTTGTTACTGGCTGGCAGCTGTGCCATTCAACATTATAGTGGATACGCAGAAAGGAACATGTGATTTACATGAATGATGCATCCATAAGGATGTCCGGTGGGTGCGGAGTTACACGCAGATCTGCATGCAGCATACAGCATGCTATGTGGTGCCCTGGCATTGACATGCAATGCCAGCCTAAAGCATATATTGCTGTTTTTCTTGTACTAGAGTTTTGAAGGTCTGACGGCAGATTTGTAACCAAATACCAATTACCAAACACCAAAGCAGGGCCACAGGCCCACCCACTAAGGAGCCAAACAAGGCTCATGAGGTCCCACAACAGCCAAGGAGTTATAATCCAACCAACTAATCCGATGCCTCAACAACTCCTGAAGATTCTGTAACACGTACATGCGCACAATATGGGCGCCCATACTAGTACTTATTGCATTGGAGTCATGCACGGCACCCTGTGCCCCCTACAGTTGCATGCTGCGTGTGAAGTACATGTACTGTACAGCAGCTGCATCTTGCCGGCATGTGTCACCCGTGTGTGGGGTGCACAGCCATCCATGCTGGTACCATCATGATTCAACTCACGCTTACCCAAAAATAGCAGCAAAGTCACTACAGTGCAAAATGCACTTGTTTCGCAGCATGGCATGGCAATGCTGTTGTACTAAGCAGACCAGCTTACGACATGGTCATCACCCAGGAAACACATTTTGGTACCAGGAAGCAACTAAAAGCAAGTGCAGACACCTGATCATAAGAAATCAAAGCAAAACTACTGTGCATTCAGCATGTTTAAACCATAGAATCAATTGAGCCAGGCTGAACCTTACCATCTGCTGCATTATGGAATCTGATAATGTAGAGAACACAACTTCTTGAAATAACCACCCTTGATACAAGACGCTGCAATGAGCACCTCAACAGCAACTTAGAAAAACAACTTGCAAGATGCGTGCTGCGTTGTTGGTGGCAGCCAACTCCCCATGATAGAGATTTAAGAATGCATTTGCTCAGTTGAGCTCTTGCAAGACAACTGTCAGCTAAACAGAGAGGGTGATGGGTGCCATCTGCTGCCACCCATGCTGCATCACGCTCGTAAAGCACATCAACACTGCTGCACAAGGCGGTCTGCCCCACTCACAACAGCCAGCTGCTGCACGCTGACCTCGCAAGGCAGGCCAGCCTTACTGGGGCAGCCTCAAGCGGTGGCAGCGCACAAAGGGGAAGGCAACATACACAGCATTGTAGAGTGTCACTGCATTGTGTGCATGCTGAACACCTGATCCGATGCATGCTGAGTCAGCCTGAGTGTGCATGCTGAGTCAGCCTGCGGGCTGCTGGCATGCAGGCTGCTGTGAGCACGCATTCGCCGTGTTGCTGCCAATGCCCACTAGTTACCTCTGATTCTTCACTGCTGGCCTGCTGGTGCGTGGTCATGCGGCCGCCCAGTGGCCCTGCCCAGGCTGCTGGCAAAGGTGACCAGCGTCTCCTTGCCAGCCCTGCTGTGCGCCTCCAGGTCGGCATCAAAGGTGATGGCACCCGCACCAAACAGCGTCACCATGATGCTGCCGCCGTACGCAAACACAGCCACCTCGTCACCCTGCAGCCAGCAGCAGCAGTGGATACGGCATGCACAGGAGGGCAAGTCTGATTGTTAGGACTGGTCTGGAATGAAGCCATCCAACACACCTTTTTGAAGTCACACGCAAGTTGAGCAGACCGCCTGCCGCACTGTTGTCAGCACGTTGCAACCATCAGCTGACTTGCTGCAGTACTGCCAGCTGGCACTGCAGTGCAGTGTGTGCTTAGTAGCGGCCGACTCGGACGTTTGGCTCAAACGCGCCACGGCTGCGCAGCCTAGCCTTGCAACATTGTGGTATATGCCATATGCATGCATGCCTGGCAACAGTCGCATCATGCAGCTGTGACGCTCACAGTGAAAGCTCATGTAGAATAAAGGTTCATGCCGGTCAGTGCAGAGGAAGCCAGCACCCTGGGTGTGATACAGTCGCAGAACCTGCCGCCTCAAGCAGCACATCAGGCGGCCTGACGCCAACCAGCCCAACGGCAAGTTGCAGCTGTGTGTCAGGTGCTGACACTGGACACCTGAATAGCTACAGCGCTCACCTTCTTGACGTGCTGCCCCTCCTTGACCAGTGGCATCACACTGCCCACCTCACTGGCACCAATCATCACCTGAAGCGGCGGATGGGTGAGGCAGGCAGCCGCGGCAGCAGCAGCAGCAGCACCAACGCTGACAACAGCTAGGCAAAGATGTAATCAAACATATCAAAAGAGCTTAGACAGAGCAATGCAAGTGACCGCGGCGTGCAGGCAGACACAGTGTGCGCAAGCGCCCTGCCGACCTCCAAGGCCACAGCCCAAAGTCAACAGCAGACACTACTCCTTGGCTGCGGCCCTGGTGCCTGCCTGCCAAACCCTGTACACTACCGCATCACCCAAACGCCTTGATCGCTGTCCCTCGGCAAGTGCGTTCACTGCCCAGGTCTGTGCTGCGCCCATGTGCCACACACCTGCACCACTGTGCCAAACTCCTTGCTGTCAAACTCCATCACGATGCGGTCGTTGTCCACCATAATGTCCATGCGGCTGTGCACAGCAGCAAACTCGCTGGCCATGAACCTGGTGCCGCGCCTCGCCACGCGCACCACTCGGCCGCTGACGCTGGCGTGCAGGCGGTGGATGTCACTGGGCGACAGCCTGCGGGCAGCAACTCACAGAACAAATCAACAGCAGCAGCAGCAGCAGCAGCAGCAGCAGCAGCAGTACGTTCCCACTGCCTGGGGGCAGTGGGTCACAGGCAAACAGTTGAAGCAAGTGAAGCCGCTGCATAGGGCAGGCAGTAGAAACAATGCGTCTTGTTTCCCTGTGTAATCGCTGTCAGCTGTGTGGCTGTCATCCGGAGTGTCAAAAATAGGGAGCACATCACTGATGGCGTGACACCTTGGAAGCTTATTTGGCAGCATCCAATGTGCGACATGCGGCTGTCGGCTGCAGCCCCCAGCCCCACCTGTTGATGGCGACAGCTGCATGCTGCCAATGGTCTGTGGTGTCGTAGCCTGGCCCCATGAGCTTGGCAATGCTAAAGTGCTGGCCCTTGATCCAGAAGCGGTGCGCTGCATCGATGCTGTCATACACCACGCAGCGGCTGTCAGCGGGCTGCACGGCAACCGCGTCATTGCTGCAAGGGGGAAGGGGACGGGTGACATGAAGCAGGCAGTACACGGCATGCAGATAGGCTCAGGTGCCAGGCAGTCTGCTGAGCATGCCTGCCGCCTAAAGTACTGCAAATACACGTAGCGAAAAGCAGGTCTTGTGGAAGCAGCCGCCGCTGAGCAGTGAGACGATACATGGGTGCGTTTGTTCTGTCAGCATGGTGGCAACTCAGCAGCACCAGCGCACGGCATGCCATGGGCCGACCCACTCGGGTGCCGCCAGGGGCCTCAGCCCGGGCTTGAGGCGGCGCGTGAAGAAGGCCTGCAGCGTGGCGTACGCCTCCACAGGCTTCTCAGCAGCAGACGTATCGATGTCATATGTCTACAAACAGCAGCAGCAACGACGGCAGTGGCAGCAGCAATGGTGGCGGCAGTTATCTACGACTAATTAGTCCTTCTATGAAAGGGTTCAAGGAAGCTGTTGCGAGGCATAAGCCATTGCAGGCTGATTGCATGGTGCTTGTCCAGGATTTCCGTGCAGCAATGCACCTTGGAGTGAGTTTTTTTCATCTGAGCTGCAAATCAAAGCGTGCAACTCCTGGCAACTCAAGCAGTGGCTTGTACAGCTCTGGTGAGCTTGCATGCAGCCTGCAGCCTGGCGCCATTTCATCGGGCAAGTGTCCTGCAGGGCAGGGGCTTCGTGGCGGCCGCCTCCTCAGGCGACTGGAACACATGTTGTTATACGAGTTCCAAAGGCTGTGCAAAAAAGCGTTCCTGGCAGCTGGGCCAATGCCCTGCCCGTCCTGCCACAGCGCATGCTTGGGCCTGGTCGAGGCCTTCCAAGTGGTGTACGAGTGTAGCAGGCCGCCCGCTGATGAGGCTCATCAGCGTGCGCTCACCTTGATGAAGGGCTTGATTGACTTCCTGCTCTCGTGGCTGTCAGCGTAGCGTGCCACCCTGTGGTGCTGCCAGCTGAGGAACCACCAGGTCAACGGCAGGGACAGCAGCAGCTGACCAAACCAGGTCTGGTACAGCAAGGTGAGCCGTAGCGCATCAAAGAAGGGACACTGCAATGGCAGCAAAGCGCAACTTCAAGCCATCAGAGCTTATTGGACACCAGCTGGCAGCGGCTGGAGCACTGGCAGCACTGGCCAGCAGCTTCTTACAGCTGCAGCAGCTGTCTGGTTTGGGTTGCTGTTGCTGATTAGGCACCCACCGGCTCCATGACCTGTTTGCCTGTGGGTCGGTCGATCAGGCCGGGGGTGGCCAGCCTGGACGACAGACGGGCAAACATCGACCCCATAGCACTGCGGCCTTACCGTCAGGCTGCGGCAGAAGTGTGAGAGAGGAACAGCACTGCTGATCTGTGCTGATGGAATGTCGCTGATTCCAAGTACTTATATTCTTCAGAATGATGTCAAAAGAGCAGCAGGTACATGTATGCAGCAGGGGCGGACTATGAACGACTTGCCTTACGGACTCTGCAACGCCGTGACTCAAGCAGCGTCACAACCGAACGTGCCTTGTTGAAGCTAATTGTTATTTCCACGTGTAGTTCGTTTAATTGTTATTTCCACGAACCAACGTTATAGTCATAACCCAAAGGACACCCTGCACACCACTCTTGAGCCTTGTTGTCCAAGGTATGCACAACCGACAGCGCCACACGTGCACGTGGCCCCTGCTGTCAGCAGCTTCAAAGCAAATTGCAGCACTCACACAGCGAATCAAATCTTGTGGGTGAGTTGACAGTAGTTTGCTTGATATACCAGCGCATGGCTAAATCTGGAATGCTCTTGGAACATATCGACCAGTGAGCATGCTCTGCTTGCAGGATGGAGTCAATGCCAAGCAAGAACAGCAAAACTGCTGTTCTGTACAACACCACAACTTGCAAGGTTTAACAATCCAAGCCCATCTTGGCGTTACAAAGTACCGCACACTGCGTCTGTAGTTCCACATAGGACATATGCAACTGCAGCTGATTGACAAAGTGCAGACAGACATCATCAAATGCGCAATGCGCTGTGGCAAGGAGCGCCCATGCTCTTCAGCTCTCTTGGCAGAATGGGGTGTGAAACCGTTGCATATGTGGCTTCATCAGAGGGCTTTGGAGTACTACTACAGGATTCAGCGTATGCAGGGCGTTCGGCTGCCAAATCAAGTGTTTACAGCTGAATGGAGGCGTCCTAGTGGTGCTGTGGCGGTGACACCGTGGCACAAGTATGTGCAGAGCCTGCTGTGCAAGTATGGTGTGAATGTTGTGACCGCGGAAGGCAGAGCCAGTGCGTGCAAGAGCCATGTCAACAAGCAGGTCAAGACACTACATGCTGAAAGGATTGCATGTGAAACGTTGGAACACTCCACTCTGAGTCGGTATGTGGCTCATGTGCATCCCTCTCATGTTGATGCTATGGGTTTCAGGAGGCCTAGGCCGTACTTGCGTTCAGCGGCAATTCCACGTGGTATTGAATTGCTGTTGCGTGTTCGTATGGGTTGTCTGTGTGTACATGAGCGTACTAGTCAGTTTGGCGGTCGCAGAGCTAACTCCACTTCAGGATGTCCTTGTTGTGGTGCAGAAGTTGAGTCTTTGTCACACTTCATGTTTGATTGCCCTGCTACTTCTGCTCAGAGGGATGATATGTTTGCTGAGATCAGATCCCTGCCTGGTTGCGCTGAAAAGTTGCGCAGCGTTTTGTCCATGGCTGATTCGTCAATCAAGGTGTTGCGTTTTGTATCTGATGATATTTGGGGCAGTTCTGGAAGATGTCTGATGGTGTCACCGTGTATTGCTGCTTTTCTTGTCAAGTCTTGGGATGTGCGCAATGCATGCAAACATTCTGGAGCAGTGCTCCCTCCTCTTTCCGCCCCGGTGGGGCGCGGGGCCGATGGCGCTGATGCTATGGCTTGAATGGGTAGTATGATGATGATAGGACATATGCAAAACTCGACATTGTCCCAGCACAATAAGAGCATGACACTGAGTTTGCATTACATTACATTACATTACATGCTCCACCCAACAAGGAGTGGGAACCCCATTCAGGAGCCAACGAGAGGCTCATTGGGGGGGGAGACCTCATAGAATATATCCTCGTCATCAGAACAAACAGAAGAGTCAGCAGAGAAAAATTCGTCCGCTGCATCGATCGCTTGAGCGACAGAAACCGAAGACAAGAACGACTCAGGGTCCGCCTCCGGGTGGCAGCGCACCAAATAGCAACAATGCACGAAGGCAGCCACAAGAGCAGGTTGTTGCCGCATAAAGGTCATCATATGCGAACCACCTGGCTGACAAGAGGCTATACTACCCCACGTATGCGACAAACCTCCAAATGGTTCAAAAAGGCAAGCAAAACGCTCGCGAACTGGCGCGTACAAAGGACACTCAAAAACCATGTGAAACTCGTCCTCGACCTGACCCAAGTGGCATCCAGGGCGTTGGCATGTCCGATCAGACCGCACCAAAGGCGGACGGTGCCACCTACCAGTGCATACACGCAGATCATGGGCACCAAGTCGAAAACGAGCCAGAGAACCAACATGCTCCCTATTGAGCCCAGCGGTCTGCAAGACATATTGGGGGCACCAAGACTCAGGACGCACACAGACTGCAAGTTATCACCCGAGCAAGCAGCAAACCATCGTTCATATGTACTGAAAATTCCAGCCCCGGTGACGGCATCACGTGGATTCTGCGAGCATCCCTGCCACTGCTGATACAAAAACCCCTCAAATGCACTTAACACTACTTTGGCATCCAGATCCACAAAGCTTTGCAGCCGCGGCATAACCGTAGTCAACTGCCGGGAATGATCATGTGTATAAGACAGCACACGCTGCAACTGCCTGCACCATAAACTATTACTGCTCGACGTCTGAGACAACCGCAAATTCTCACGCATTGCGCGCCCCAACAAGGAAGCATCACCCAATTCCACAGCCCTGTTCCACATAGCTAGAGCTGCACGCAACCAAGTGCACACCAAAGGTTGGGCACCAAACTCCCTCGATAAAAGCATGCGGCAAGTTGATTTGCGGACACGACCTGCAATAGTGCGCAGAAAAAGATACTGGACTCTGCTAATCACATTGTCCTGCAACTTGCCGACCAAAGCAGCACCAGATCCAGGTTGTCTCAGCAGAGCTGGACCCCAGACCTCTGAGCAGTAGCATAAAATGGGGGACACCAGCGTGTTGAACAATTGCACTTGCATTGACAGGTTGCTGACGCCATGCTCCTTGCACCGAGCCAACATTGCCCACATTGCCCTGCTGCCTGCAGCTGCTAGAGCCTCCGTGCAAGCAGACACACCTCGGGTGGCATGAAACTGAACACCCAGGTATTTGAACTGATCTGACACAGGCACCTGTTGCCCCTGGTACTGCCATACTGCTGCACCGGTATACTTGCGCTTGCCAAACACCACTATCTCCGTTTTGCCCACATTCACCTGCATATCATACTCGCTACAGAAGGACTGCAAAGCATCCAATAACTGCTGCAGTTTGTGAGACGTTTCTGCCAGCAGTACCAAATCATCAGCATACAGCAAGAGCCTCACCATCCTGTTGCCTAGAGCAGTACCACCTGCCCCACAACGGTCGCTGAGCCACTGCTCGACTCGATCAGTGAAAATGCCAAAAAGCAATGGGGAGAGGGGGTCCCCTTGCTTTACTCCACGGGTACTGTCAAAGGGCTGTCCGACATTGCCAGCCATCTTTGTGACCATAGGTGCATTCCAGTACATAGATACAATCGCTGTCAATATGTTGCCACGCAGACCAATGTCTGCTAAGCATCGCATGAGAAGATCACGCCGCACCAAGTCATACGCTTTCTTGAAGTCGACAAAGCAAGCAAACAGCTGGTGGCCGCGTAAGCGGCTACGATCCACAAGGTGCTTCAACACAAACACATGGTCACATGTCCTATGCCTCTCCCTAAAGCCTGCCTGACCCCAGGCTCGGAACCCATGCTGTTCACAGTAAGCTGAAAGCCTCTTCTCAATCAGCATGCTGAACATTTTGCCCATCACAGAGCCGACAGCAATGCCGCGATAGTTGTCCAGTACACTAGGGTCGCCTTTTTTGAACACAGCTGACAGGTACGCAGAACACCAAACGCCCGGCACCTGGCCACACTTATACACTGCCGAGAACAACTCACTCAAATCCTCATGTAATAGATACACATGCTTCTTATACCCTTCGCTGGTGACATAGGCTTCATAAGCTCCCTTGAAGAGCTCGCCCCGCAGTCCATCAGGACCAGGCATACGACGTTATGCATCCGCAACAACACTGATTCCACCTCGTCGACAGCAAAAGGCTCATTCAGATGAGCTGCAGCTGCAACAGCTGGCCCGTCCTGGCACTCAGAGAGCAGCTTCGACATGAAAGAAGCAACCGACGCTCCCTCCTCAGGTAAGCTGTGTTGTCCAGGGGACCCATACAACGCACGCCAGTGCCTATCAACAGCACCCATATCCTGAAGCATACACGACATCTTTCGACCCTTGTAAGCAGTCCAAAACCGCCTCGGGTTGTATCGTAGATCATCCAAAAGACGTGCCTGCCACTGCTTCTCACAATGCCTCTTGGCGCGGCGCTTAGCTGCATTAAACACCTTGCGTGCTGCTGCCGCTGCATGCGAGTTGTGGTTGCGCACTGCAACACGTAGTGCTGCCCACTCTTGCTTGCAATGCGGAAACCAACGTTTGGCTGCCCGACCATCCCCAGCCCGCACACACTGTTTGAACCTGCTGATAGCCTGAGCAAACAAAAACACGTTACTTACCCTTACAGAAGATGCTTGATTCACAATACTTCAGTAACACACACACGCCAATGCACGGTAATACACAAAGCCGCTTCCAAGCTGCTGACGCCTATAAACATACATGTGCGTGCAATTGCACAACACAGCAACGCCCTGCAGAGCCCGTGGCAGGCGGCCTGCGACGCCACCCAGCACTCACGCTCCTCGCTTGACTACTTTTCTACATGTGCCAGTGTCTGCTGCAGCACACCTCAGTCTGTTCTTACATCAAGCAGCTTGAACAGCGACATGCTGCTGCAGTCGTGGCAGCCACACAATGTTGTACAAGCCAGTCACTACATGCAACGGCAGGACATAAACTATGCTGCAACAGCCGGTGCTGCTGTGACCATTCCACCATGAGCATAACATGTGCAGGCAAATCATTTGCAAACCGCGCCCACACACTGAGCAGCCGCCTGCTGCAGCGCCAGCTGATGCCCAATGCCGCAAACCCAGCCATATGCAGCAGACTCATATGCCAGCAGCTGCTGCTGCAGCTAGTGCCACATTGTACTGCCGCAGCAGCAGTCATTGCTTCATGCCTCGGGTGGTGCTGCCCTGTCATTCACCACAAACTCCTGCACTCGTGGCATGTCTGCTGCCGCTGGTGCTGCAGCCAGGTACTGTTGCAGCAGGGCGCTGCCTTCACTGCTGCGGCCCAGCAGGTGCAGGATGTAGCCCTCGTCACGCACCAGCCGCATCTGGCAGGCAGCAGGCAGCAATTGCAGGGCAGCCAGCACCACATGAGTCATGCGACACGACTGTGTGACATCAGTGTGCACTGGTCAGCAGCAGCATCAGCAGCAGCAGCAGCAGCGCTCTGCATAAACTGCTTTGATGCACAAGTACAAAAGCAGCTGCACTCTCTCCCCGCATGTGAACTGCTTGCACCGCATGCCATGTTCACGTCAACCATCCATGGCGCATGTTGGAGAGGGCAGAACTGCGCACAGGTTCAGGCAGCCAGCATGTACCGTTGCAGGCGGAGCACCAGCATGCTGCTGCAAAAGACCCCCGAGCTCTCTGCTGGCAAGCTGCGGCTGCAGGCATGTGCTGCTGCATGTTGCTGCCGCTGCGCGCACCTCGTGCGGTGCAGTGGCCCTGTGGTAGCGCACCGCCGCCAGCGCACCCGTCAGCAGCTCCCGGCCGCCCGGCATTGCCGCAACTGCCTCCCCATCTGCATCACTGCTGCTGCTGCTGCCGCCGAGGATGCTGCTGACGCTGGCTGCTGCAGCAGCTGCAGCTATCAGCTTGTCAAGGACTGCAGCAGCCTCACTAGCTGCTGCACTGCTGCTGCTGCTGCTGCCAGCGGAGTGTCGCAGGTGCATGGCCCAGCGAATGCGCCCTGAGAGAGGTAAGGGGCCCTGCGTGTGATGGCCAGGCAGAAGCACGCAGACCACCAGCAACAGACACAGTTGCGTGGCTAAGGCAAACCATGACAAGCAACACGTCGCAGAATAGTGCAAGGAAACCAGAGAGATGTGAGGCAGGCAAGCCTACAGGCACTGTTGAGGCACCAGCGTGTGTGCAGCATCACCACGCAACAGCGTGCAGCTCCACCGAGCATGTCTGCGCCAGACGACCGGCCAGCAGCAGTGACTCCGGACCAGCTGGACGCCCACACAATGTTCAGCCGGGTGCTGCAGCATGAGCCAGTATACACATTGGCTGTGACGCAACCACAGCCGCCCCGCTGCCCACTCACGTAGTAGGCCTCCCGCAGGTTCTTCAGCAGCCGCACCAGCAGCGCCCTGTCACCTCGCCAGCTGGCATCACCGCTGCTGCTGCTGCTGCTGCTGCTGCTGCTGCTGCTGCTGCTTCCATCACAGTGCTGAGTCAGCGTGGCGTGCTGGGGGTTCAAGCGCAGGGTTTGCCCGGGATAGCCCCAGCAGGCGCTGAGGCGCGCCTCAACCACGCTGCTGCTGCACATCTGCGTGTGCCAGAGGTCGAGTGGTTGGCAGGTGGTGTGGTGACGTGGCAGCACGTCACAGCAGGGCGAGCAAGTCAGGCATGTCAAAGGAAGCACAAACCACAAAAGCGTCCAGCATGCTGCCTGCAACATGACACAAGAATCTGGGGCCAGCAGCAAAGGCGAGGCACATGTCTGGTGTCACCACAGGGCCTACCCACAAGTTCAGTCTTCAAAGGCTGTGCTCATCTGCAGTGCTGAATGATGCAACAGCTGCCACCGCACTGCATTTAACTAGCTCGCGCACCTGGCCAGCATTGAACGGGTCTATCAGGTAAGGCGAGGCACTCCACCCAGGCCGGCTGCTGCTGCTGCTGCTGCTTTGCGTTGGTGACAGCATCTGCAAGAAAGTGTGTCCCGGCAGCGTCACTGCGGTGAGCTCCAGGCCAGCTGCTGCTGCCACCAGCTTGTGCAGCAGCGCAAGGAGAGCGGGGCTGCCTGCACAGGCGAACAACAACACTGAATAGAAGGCTCACGGTCATGGAGCTGGCCGGTGTAGCGTATGGCACTACTGCATAATGCAGCTGCATTGATACCACGCCTGTTGCTCGCTCAGCTGCTGCTTACCCCCTACTCTTCTGCTGCTGCTGCTGCTGGTACTGTATAGTGCACAAGTACGGTGGAGTGCAACACAACAACAGCCACTCTTCTTGCTTGCCTTGTGCTTGCCACACCTGCTGCTGCTGCTGCTACATAACAGCAGCCTGTACACCGTAACAGAGGCAGTATGCTTGGTCGCCCTGAATGTGAGTAGCTGCTGCCATGATGCCGCCACCCACCTTGCTTAGTCTCCAGCACCCTGTTGATGCACTGGCTGTCGGGGCTGTAGTAGTCGTCCGCCGCACCCCGGAACCCCTCCACATCATACAGCACATGACCCACAGCAGCAGCCAGCGCACGCACCCTGCTGCCGTTGCTGCTGCTGCTGCTGCCACTGCTGGCTGCTGCTGCCGCTGCTGCAGCGCGAGTGCCTAGGCCTGCAACTGCTGCCCGGACCTGTGCTAGGTCTGCTGTGGGGTAGGCATGCCTCGCGATGAGCACTGCGCAGTGCAGAAGGTCGATGGGGATCCCAGGATCAGTACTGCTGCCATCACCACCACTACTGCTGGTGCTCCTGCTGTCTAAACCTAGGTTTGCACCAGCTCCTGCAAGCATACTCTGCTGCAGTACTTCCTGCTGCTGCTCTGCCTGCTGCACCAGCACAAGTTCGCTACTGTCGGTGCTACTTGAGCCTACTAGCTGCTGGTACTGCAAGAAAGCCTGGAAGCCAGCCATCATACCGTCTAACTGCTGTGCCTGGGTTGCTGCTGCAGCCAGCTGTGCTTCTGCTGCTGCTGCGCTGTGCCTGTCCTGCCATGCTGCTGCAGCAGCTGGCTCCTCCTCCATGCACACTGGCACCGAGGTGGTGCACCGGCATTTGAGGTATGTCTTATCAAAGTCGAGAGACAGGTCATGCAGGCTATCTGCCAGGGCCTGTTCGTACAACCTGCGCGCTGCACTGTGCTGCTGCTGCTCATGGGTGGCCCTGCAGCTGGCCAGGGCGCCATGCCGGCGCAAAAAGGCACCATGACGTGCACGTAGGCCGGTTCTGGGTGCAGCAGCTGCCCCAGACCGGTGGGGTGCAAGCATGCACGAGCTGCTGCTGCTAGCACCTGCAGCTGCAAGTTGGCCAACGCAGGTAGACCTAGGCGGTTGCCACGCGTATGCCACGTACAAATATACGGGATTTTTACATTGTTGATTTCAGAAGCAGCTGATACCCTGTACCATGCAGACCATTATCAAACAAACCTAAAGACAAGTAGGGGGAGTGCAGTGAAGACCCTATGCATCAATCATGTATTTTTGTGGTCTGACGCCACATGCAGAAAACACCAGGGCGAATACGTGTCGACGATGTCTATAGATGTCTCGGAGTTATTGCAGCGCAGTGTCAACGCATCGGTGGCAACAGGCAGTCCATTGCAACCTTGACTGCACGTGCGCCAAACGGTGCTGGATACACGTTCTGAGCTGACGCTGTTGGTGACAGCCTGATAAGTCCCGTGCATCTGATTAACCAATTGTCTTCAGGGCCATCGTTTGGCGACCAATTTCACCGTACTGTACTTGGATGTTCTTAAAATACTGTGGCCGCAGGGCGTATGCATGTGGGCCTGGACACCTGCTATGTTAGCACTGAACGCCCTGCAGGTAATACGCAGCATCAGCTACACTGCTGCATAATCCTGCGGCCATCGCTGTTCACACAGAGATAGGCGGCTCTGCATACAACCGTTTCAGTTTAAGCATGCCACTCTCCGGCAAGTACTGCTACAGCTGCTACCCGCTGCAGCTGTCGTGCTGCTGCTTTACGCCAACTATGTGCCTGCTGCCCATATTGCAGGTACATACGTCTTCTCCCCAGCAACAGCAGCAGCAGCAGCAGCAGCAGCAGCAGCAGCAGCAGCAGCAGCACTTGAGCAGTAGTTGCAGCAACTGCCGACTCTGCCAGCAACAGCACATGAGCAGCTTGCGGGTGCAGCCCCTGCAGCAGCATGGGCAACGGCCATGCAGCATTGTAGCAGCCTGCAGCAGTGGCTGCACCAATCTTGGCAAGCATCAGGCGCAGCTGCTGACAGCCCTGCAGCGCTTGCAGCATGCACAGGCTGCACACTGCAGCAGCACTGCCCCTGTGAGACAAGATGTGGGTGGCAGCAGCAGTACTGCAGGCGCACGAATTGTTGTTGCAGCTGCAGCTGCAGCAGGCATTGCTGGGCTCTGGGGCTGCATGCCACACCATCGCAAGCAGCAGCAGCACCAGCAGCTGTTTGGGCTGCCAACTGGCCAAGGCCATGCACACAGTACAGCTCTGTCAGCTGCAGCAACAATAGCTGTGGCTGCAGCAGCAGGTGCAGCAGTGGTGGGCGATGCCGGTGCTGTGCCCAAGCGAGGCCGCCCACGCAAACAACCACCTGCGGATGAAGGTGTACAGGCTAGCGGCAGCAGCATGAGCAGGGCCTCACGTAGGGACATGCAGCAGTCGTTACTGGGTGGTGCAAAAGATGAACCACCACCAGCTGTTCTTGACCAGCTCGTCAGAAGCAGCAGGGCCAGCAGGCTGCTTGAGCAGCAGCAGGCGCGGGCACACTCACAGCTGTTGCAGAAATCTGTGCAAGTGGGCAAGAACAAAGCGAAGAGAAGCAGCAGCAACAGCAGCAGCAGCAGCAGCAGCGCTGGCAGGCCTAAGGGCAGGCCACTTGAACACCCCGCTGTGCAGGCATCCTCAGCAGCGCTGTCGCCGGCACCAGGAGCAGCAGCACAACCTGCAGCAGCAGGCAATGCGCAGCCTCTTGAAGGCAGCGTTGCTGGTAGGCCGCGTGGCAGGCCACAAAAGGACGCTGCTGCAGTACAGCAGCATCCTGCAGAGGCTGGATTGTCACCAGCAGCAGCAGCAGGCAACGCACAGCCCCTTCAAGGCAGCATTGCTAGGCCACGTGGCAGGCCGCGGAAGGACGCTGTTACAGCACCGCAGCAAGCTGTGGAGGCTGGGTCATCACCACCAGCAGCAGCAGCAGCAGCAGCAGCAGCAGCAGCAGCAGCAGCAGCAGCGGCAGGCAATGCACAGCCCCTTGAGGGCGTTGCTGGTAGGCCACGTGGCAGGCCACCAAAGGACGCTGTTGCAGTACCGCAGCATGCTGTGGCGGCTGGGTCATCACCATCAGCAGCAGCAGCAGCAGCAGCAGCAGCAGCAGCACCAGCTCCAATGACTGTGGCAGGAGCAGCATCTCAGTTGCTGGAGGCACCATGCAAGCGCGGCAGGCCACCTAAGCAAGCATCATCTATCGTCACCACCACTGCTGTTGCTGCTGCTCCCAGCTCTGCTATTGCTGCAGAATCAGCCATGGAGCTCCCGAGTTCACCTCTGTCAACGGCAGCCAGCAGCAGCAGAAGCAGCAGCAGCAGCAGCAGCAGCAGCAATATGAAGCCGAGGATGCGGAGGCGGCCTAATGATGCAGCTGCTTCTGCTGCTGCTGCTGCTGCTGCTGCTGCTGCTGCTGCTGCAGCTGACGCAACAAACGACGCTGACAAAACAGCAGGCAGTGAGCAGCAGCAGCAGCAGCAGTTGTCGCCAATGCGAGGCTTGGATACTAGTACGTTGGCTGCAGCAGCAGCGGCAGCAGCACCTGGCATACCACAGCAGCAGGAGGAGCAGCAGCAACAGCAGCAGCAGGAGGACCAGGATTCACAAATGACTGGCACCAGCAGCAGCAGCAGCAGCAGCAGTGCCGGCAGTGCTGCAGCTGACCCGTCTTGGCAAGCATGGGAGGGCTCAGACAGCTCCGCCCCGGGCTCAGGCTCGCTTGAACCCCACAGGGACTCTGTGTGGGAGGGCGACAGCGTCAGCAGCGACTGGGCCTCACTGCTGCAGGACAGGCAGCGCCTGGAGCACGCCTGGAGCACGCCCGCTGCTGCCTGGTCAGCACTGAACACTGCGGCTGCGGACGTCTCAGACGAGGCAGCTGGCGATGCTGCCGCCGCTGCTCCTGCTGCTGATGGTGGGTCAGAAGGCTCTGCTGAGCAACCAGGCGGCGGCAAGCAGCAGCAGGGTGATGTGCAGCACACCGGCGGCCGCTACCCCAACGGCTTCAGCGTCACCAGCTCTGTTGAGGGCAGGTCGGGCAACAATGGCATCACTGGCATCACTGGCATCACTGGCTTTAATGGGCAGGTGCCGCTGGGGCTGGGGGCGCTGCCCCCACTCAACCTGCCGCAGCCTATACAGCAGCAGCAGCAGCAGCCGCCAGCTAGCAGCACGCAGTCCCCGATGCAGCCGCCTGACGGCAGCAGTGGTGTCCCTCCTGCTGACGTGCCCGGCAGCCCCGGCTACAGCAGCTACAAGGGGTCCAGGCCGCTGCCGGACCCTCAGCCGCTGGAGCCCAGCCCCCTGGAGCCGCCCAGCCCCGCGCTGCTGCCGCACCCGGAGCTGCGCGAGGCGGCGTCACACCTGGACAGCGAGCGGCAGCGCAGGCTGCTGCGCAGGCAGCAGCTGCTGGGGCAGTTCACGCAGGTGAGGCTGGGGGCTGTGGTTGGGTGGGGTGGGGCTGCTCCTGCTGGGTGTGAGAGCTGATGGGGCTGTGCCTGATGGGCCGAGGAGTCTGGCTGGCTAGGGGCGTCGGCAAGTGTGCTTGCACTGCACGTTTGGCTGGACACTGAGCCAGTTGGAGAGGGGAAATGATGGCTGCTGCTGGTTCAAGTGAATGAAGCACTGCAGGTCATGTAGCAGTTTGTTTATGCTGTACATGCCGACCGCCTGACCTCACCAAGAGTATCAACACGGCGCTGCTCCAAATTCAATCTCATCTGCATCCCATAATGAGGTATTGAATTTTGGATTTGCGAAGCCCAGCAGCTGGCAGCGTGTTGAGCCATGTGTGTCACTGGCTGAACAGTGCTGACGCCGCTGCCTGCTGGTACCGCTGGACTGCTGGCCTTGTGCTGCGTCGCCGCTGTCCACCGGGGTGCAGATGATCAGCTTCAGTGAGGAGAGGCTCGGGTCGCCAGACGTGGCTGCGATGCTGCAGCTGGCGCATCTGTTGGACGAGCATCCGCGCCTGCAGCAGATGCTGCTCGATGATCCTGCGGTGAGCTGCAGTGTGTGTGATGTGTTGAGGGAACTCGTAGGGTATGCAGGTTTCAGTCCATGTCACTGCTCATGCTTGCCAGGCTGCTTGTCAAGCCGCTTGCCAGCGCAAGTGTAGACACCGTGTCCTACGACACCGTACTGACTCATAGTAAGGCACCCCTATTGCCTTAAGATCACAGTTTATGTCTTATGATTCGATTTCTATAATGAATTCTGGCGGCCTGTGCATTGCGATCAGGGTACAAGAAAATGGAGATTTCAAACTCGCGGTAGCGGCGCCAAATTGGTTTGCCTGCTTGCAGAGGCTGTACACACTGCAACCAAACATTGCTGGAAGTACATAACAATATCTAGCGCGATCAGCAGCAAATAGAGCCTGTTCTGGCCAAAAACTCCTTGCAACATGAGCGCGTGCCTATTGATTAGAGCAGCCCGGCAGGGCGAAACGCCACAAGTGCATTTAAATAAAAACGCTCAAACTCCTGCCTCGACATGCCTTATCAGTAGAGTCGCCTTACTATATGAGTCAGTACGGTATTGCTTGGCTTGCAGCAATTGGTGCAACTGGTCATGTGGTGGGAAGTGAGCAGATCGTTGCAGCAACACATAGTCATGTATCATCATCATTAAGCTCGCTTGTGCTGTGTGTACCTGCTGCTGCCCCGGTTGCTGTTGCTCGCAGGTTTTGCTGAGGGACACAATGGCAGTTCATGAGGCTGAGCGGTACTTGCCTCACCTGAAGCAGATGCAGCAAGAGTTGATACAAGAGATTGCAGCTGATGCCGCGGTTGCAGCAGCCGACGCAGCAGCAGCAGCAGCAGCAGCAGCTACCATTGCTGCTATTGGCCCGGGCTACCCTCCTGGTGACACTGCTGCCCATCTTCCTGGCAGCTCAGCTGGCAGTAGTGCAGTTGGCGGGGCAGCTGGATTTGACAGCGGTGCAGCTGGCACCTCTGATGCTGTATTTGGCAGCAATGCTCACCTGACAGGTATGAGCGATGCCGACCTGGAAGGTGATGGAGGCACCGCTGACTCGGCAATTGACACAAGTGGGGATGATGGGGCACCCACCATCATCGCCGGCCCTGCATGCGAGGACTCTGCTGAGGTGGCAGCTGCTGACACGGCAGTTGCCAAGGATGCTGACCTGGCAGTAGCGGCTGATGCTGACCTGGCGCGCAGGTCAGCCAGTGAGAGCCTGGGTGAGCTGCTGGGCATGCTGCCTGAGCTGCAGCAGCTAACTGCTGAGGCGGAGGCGGCAGCACAGGCACTTGCACAAGGGCAGGCGCTGCTGCTGCCATTGCAGCAGGACAATGTTGTTGAGTGATGACAGAGGGTGGGTTGCGGCTTTGCATGTCATGGTGCATGCCCCTGGTGGGCCGTAGGACACGCGCCAGCAGGATTGCCACGCCAGCTTGACTCAGTGGAGGCTTTTTTGGTGTTGGCAGTGGTCACTGCGGCGGGGCCTGCTGGCATGGTGTGCTTGCTTGCAGCATGGGCTTCGCACTTGCAGAGCAGGATTGCAGACTACCAGCATGTTACCAGAAGTTGGTATCACATCTGCATGCCATTCACAGCTGCTGGTTGCTGCTGTATGCACCAGCAGCGCTTTTGCATACAACGCATGCCGGCCAAATTTGCAAATTTGCAACGCATGCCGGCCAATTGGTTGCAGTAAATGGATGGTACTACTAAGCACAGTGGGCCACAGGCCTGCGGCGCTAGCTCGGCTAGCTGGCAGCCATCTTTTTCCTCTGCTGCTGTTGTGCCTTGTTTGTGCAAAGCGCACGCAGGTCTTTAGTTTCGCCATGAACCTGTAACGCCTCGTTGGTACGAGAAGTTGGGCGTTCTCCTCTTGATCAAGACCCGTCTCCATCATATTCGATACTGGGAAGTTCCCAGGAACTCGAGCGAAACCAGCATATGATGCTGTCAGTGAGCCTGAGCGCAACAGCGCAGCGCTCAAGGGTAGATTGCAGGACATGTAGAAACCCCGGCTTGAGTGAACCCCTGAAATGTTTAAGGGTCGCAGGAGCATGCGTGAAAGCTGTGATGCTGTGGGCATCATAGACTGATGTTGGAAGCAACACACTCACTGAACGACTGGGTGACTTTGTTTTGCTCTTTGCCCGATGAGTATGTCATTGGCTCCCCTAACGGACGAAGTTACCCATGTAACTTCCAAAATGTGAAAATGTGAGCTAGGAGAGCCTCTCCGGGGTTCAGCTTCACCTGGCCAAGCTTCCCTGCCAGAGTCCTCTGCCAGTCGCTCGTACAAGTATTGCATGGTGCACCTACACTTGAGCAGCATTGATGACAGACATGGTTGTCTTCCAACTTCCCAGCCGAGTGTCATGTCTCTTGCACAACGTGTTCTGCCTATGGTATGTTCAGCCTCACTGCGCCGCAGACCATACCAGCAGAGATCTCTGCATGCCACATGTTTTAGACCTTAACACATGACGAACTGTGATGTACATAGTATGCATGCATAGCGGACACTATGATCACGAGTCAGGGCTCATTAAAACCTCTGCTGGCAACAGCTCCAGCCGCAGCCTGCAGCAGACCATGCATCAGCAAACGCATATGTGTGCGTGCCACTGGCTATGGTATGATACAGTGGTATGATACAGTCACAAACTGTACAAATTGGTGTATGCACCAACTTTACATGTCATTGGTGCATGCATACATACATTACATATTACATTACATGCATGCACCAACTAGATAGCTGCTTAATGTGACCTGACTCAAAATCTTCCTTCGTCCATGTCAACTTCACCTTGAAGGTCACAGCCCTGCATGCAAAGCGCAGTACTGCACAGGCACACTGCATGCCTGCCAGGCACTTCCACACTGCTCACTGGCACCCCGCAGCTGTCAAGCTGCTACAGCCACTGCCAGAGTTTGGCACTGCTTGAGGATGATGTTTCCAAGGTCTCGGACCCCTGTCATGGCACCACATGTTCCTCACGCTGGCTCGGCTGCCTGCTTGGAGCCGCCGCTTCAGCGCTACCTTGTCGCACAGAATCATCGTCTGCTTGCTTGCCGCACTCCCCACAGGGCACAGGGCTGCGCGCCCAGGCCTGCACACTGCGTCCGGCGCCCCTCACTGCATCAAGCACCTCCCGCCATTCCACGTGCCGCACCAGCTGCCACAGCACGGAGCAAATGTATACCACATTCACAAGCACCAGCACTGCACCCATGACCAGGCCGTATGCTGCTGAGGGCTGCACCTCTGAGTTCACAGGACGGCTGGCCAACTGGAAGGTCAGACCAACATAGCTGGTCAGCAGCAAGCACTGCAGCCCACGCAACATGGCTTGCCCTGCCGGCCGGTATGCGTAAGGTCTCAGAGCCATCAGCAGGTACAGCTGAGTGCCGAATGCAGCTGTCATAACAACAGACTGATACAGCGCACCCATGTTGACACCAAAGGCATGGATGGTCACAAGCACTGTGGTCTGGCACACCACCACAGCCTCCCACCAGCAACGCGCATCGCTGTACGAGCGCGTGAGAAACCCCCAGTGCCGCCTGAACTTGGCGTCATCCAAATGCTTGCGATTTGACACGGTGATGAATACAATGGCTGCTGGCAGGCCAATGCACAGCAGCACTGCAAGAGGCAGCCCCAGCCCAAGTGAGAGTGCTCTGTGCCAGCCAGGCTCAAAGCACACCACGCTCACATCATACACCCAAAACGCACCGACTGCAGCTGCGGTGTGGGGCGCGTCAACAGGCCGGTCGAGCGGCACACAAGCAAAGAATCCAAACACCGTCCTTAAAACACCTGGAAAGAAGAAGAACACAATCACCATGGCATTGCTGCCCAGTTGATCTGCCGTGCTAACAGCTGCAATGCTGGGCGTGCTCGTTGCTCTGAACACAGTTGCCTCTAGCAGCAGCAGCACGGTCAGCATCACAACAGGCATGCTGATGTAGAACACAACGCGCTGGACAGCTACTGGCACGCCAACACTGGCAGACAGCAAGCAGTCGATGGATACAGTCTCAGGGTTTGAAGGCGCCCAAACCCAGCCCAAGATCTGCATAGGATACGAGATGCTCGGTGGCCAGTCGATGTTGATTGAAGCAACCAGCAGCATCCACTGCGAGTACAACACCAGGCACCTCAGCAGCACCGCCACATGCTGCTTGTCCCCACCCGCCTGAGGCTGCGCATTCTCAGCCAGTGTGAAGTGGCACAGCAACTTGATGAACGCCAACAGAACAACACCCCCAGCCACATACAGCCCGATGATTGCCGCGCGGCCCAGGCAGGCCCTGCAGTGGAAGGGCTTGGTGGCCCCAAATCCGTCTGCACAAGCACCGCACACATGGCCGCTGTGTGCTGGGCTGCACTGCAGGCTGGTGTAGCTGGTGCTGAGCCTGCAAGCTGCATCCTGGCTGCACGCACGCAAGGCGTCCCTGTCGCCATGGCATGCTGCTGGGTGGGGGCACCTGCAGCAGCACGACACACACAGCACGCCTGGCCACCGAAGCTGTTGTTGAGCGGGCTGCTTTCAACATGTGTGTGTAGCAGCACATGTGCACTAATACTCATGTGCAGCACCTCAGCATGTACAGTCATGTGTGCTTCAGCAACTTCCGCATGCCACAAGCAGGTCGCCTCTCAGCCACTGCCTCTGCAGCACTGCCACTGATGTATACGTAGCAAAAGTTGCTCGCCTGTGCATCTGCGCTGAGGTCGCTGCACTCTGCCACCTTCCAGGCAGTGGCAACATGGCTGAACCCCCCGGGCACTCAGCGCCAGCAGGGCAAGGGCTGCACAGCGCCTGGCTGGGGTCCAGGCTGTAGAAGCCAGGCATGCACGCCTCGCAGGTGTCAGGGATGGGCGACACCTCACCCGGCACGCAGCCGCGCACTTGCAGGCTGAAGTTGACCGGCGGGACGTGTGCATGCTCGGGCAGTGCGACAGACAC
This sequence comes from Scenedesmus sp. NREL 46B-D3, assembly GCA_014080715.1. Taxonomy (NCBI): domain Eukaryota; kingdom Viridiplantae; phylum Chlorophyta; class Chlorophyceae; order Sphaeropleales; family Scenedesmaceae; genus Scenedesmus; species Scenedesmus sp. NREL 46B-D3. The sequence goes on along the minus strand of JACERP010000189.1, from coordinate 34,057 downwards.
AACGTAGCGCCCAGGCGGCCTCCGCACTTGCAGGAACAGGTAGACAGCGCCCGTTGCATCTGACGTGTTGGCGCCAAGTGCCTGCAAGCCCTCCATTGAGGCTGCAACAAGCACTCCGGGTGCGGGCAAGTCCAGCGCACCAGACACCGCCACACGCAATGCTACAGCTCCATCCTCTGCAGCAGCACGACTCACGTAGCCGTGCATTGACAAGTTGGATAGCAGCACCAATCTTGCGGGCTCTGCAGCCAAGTCAGGGCCGTTGCTTGCCGAATTGCTCACCAGGCCTGCCATAACCTTGGACACATTATACAGGGACGCATCGGGTGCTACTGATACACCGCCACCTGTGTATGCTGTGTTGAGCCGGATGAAGCTGTTGCTGACAGCCATGTTTGACCTGCCAGCCAAGCGTACACCCCCGCCTGCGCCAGCAGCACGATTCAGCTGCACTGTGCTGTTAGTCAACAAGATACGGGCATCATCCACAGCAGCAGCGCCACCACCGCCTCCTGGTACAGCGAAGTTGTGTTTTATAGACCCATTGAATATAACTACCTGCAGTACCAGACACAGTGTTGTCTCAGCATTGCTGTTGCCAGCCGTGTACTGTACTTTGATTGCAGGACAGCTGACGATGCAAATCATGCGGGGCCCATGAAGGAGTTTCACATGTCGACAGTGTGGCATGACTCAAGCTAGCTTGCAACGAATTCAACAGTTGCACTATATGCAGGCAGCCTTTGACTGGCCAGACTCGAGCTGGGCCCGCACTCACCGATGATGCGCCTGCAGCCAGCAGGCCTCCTCCCAACGACTGGGCTGTGTTAGCCCGCAGTGATATGTGGTTCAGCGTGACAATGCCACTGCCGCCAGCCCAGAGCCCTCCACCCCTACGTCACAACAGGCAGCAATGATCGGTCATTGTGGCAGGCATACTACTCTACCATGTTACGCGGCACAGCCATTGCATGGCGAGCAACATGCGCGCGCGGCTGACACGAAAGAAGTGTTGAAAGTTGATCAGGGATCTGCAGTGTACTGCAGCCCACACAGTTCGATGCAAAATCAGCTGCAAGGCAACAGGCACCAGCCTGGGTTGCACATCATCAGGCCCCTCATCCTCTGCATTGCCCAGCTAGGAAATAGCTGCAGCTACTGGCAATGACTGCTGAAGTCACACCTGTTTGCACTGTTGTTGACCACGCTGCAGCTGGTGAGATTGACCTGCAGCGCATCAACAACCTTGCAGCGTGAGGCGATCGCCTGGCGACAGCTATGCCTACAAACAGCAAGGTGTGCTGCACAGCATGCTTGCAGCGCCTGCAGCACCGTGATCGATCAGAATGATATCATTCTTCAGTGCCAGCGCATTCTCCCCAACAGAAACTGCACTGTCTTCTGTGCTGGAGGCTGCGCAAATCACTGTTCGTGCTACGGCTGTGCTTTTTGTGTGAGTGTCAAGCAGCGGTACCACCGGTGGTGTGGTCCTGCTGAGTCAGCAGCAACTCGCCTGAGGGGGGGCACCCAGCGTCTTCACTGACAGCGCCCCCCCACTGTCAACAGCCCTGTTGCCACTGAGTGTGGAGTTGATGATGCACAGGAACTGAAACAAGAGGGAGGGGCAACAATTGCATTGCTGAGCAGAGCATCCAGGCACGGTTGAGGCTGCAAGTTTGTACAAAGTGATGTAGTGCTTGTAACGAGCAGCGACAAGTCGCTGGCGACAGTGGTGTGTGCAGTTCCAAGCACACTACCAATGCATGATGCTGCTATTTGACTTGAACAACATTTATCATGCCAGCACATGAGTGAAGTTTTTTCACGACCTGCACGTGGCACGTGAAGCAAAATGAGCTGATTCTTATGTCAGGAACAACCGGATGGCACCTGGCTGGCATCAGTTCATCCGTTAAACAACTGTGGGCCACTCACACCACCAGCATGAGGCAGCAGCTGCTGCTAAGCATAATGTCCACTGCTAATCACCTGGCTGCTTTCCATGTGGACGCATCCGCCGTCAACCTGAACCGAGTTTCCTGAGCAGACTGTGCCAGTGACTGTGGCTGATGCTGTGTCGTACAGCGCCATCGCTCCGCCCCGAGTCGCCTGGTTGAGGTCCAGTGTGGTGGCAGTGACGTTGAACGTGCTGTTCAACCGAGCGTAGATGGCCCCAGCCGAGTCATCGGCCTCATTGGCTGTGAAGCTGCAGTTGGTGATGTTGGCATGCCCCTGGTCCTGCAGATCTATTGCGCCACCACGAACGGCGCTATTCTTGCGGAAGGCGCAGGCTGCCAAAGTTGCCTGCGGGCAGGCACAGAAACTTTCAGCACAATATAAGGTCCTCACGGATTACGTTACAGAAGCATGCCCTCATGCATTAATACCAAATACTGCTTGCAAGTCATATACCATATTGAGCGTTACAGCCACCACAATAAAACAATGTGGCCCATGAAGCTGGCAGCACGACTGAAAGCATGTGCGTGTAAGAAAGCACAGCTGTTCAGGGCAGCAGCCTGCCGAGCGTTTCAGGGTTGCATGTAACAGGCAGTACCTTGCTTTTGCCCCTCACTGACATGGCAGCACCTTCTGTTGCCTGGTTGCCCTCAAAAACACCTCCAGTCACGCTAGCCTGCACACATGTGCACAGGACCCCGATGTAACATACAGAATCAGCAATGGTGTTTGTTCGTCACATAGTTTTTAGGTGCTGTTGTCCCCATGATATGCCAGGCAGAGTGAGGACCAGCAACAGTATGCTGTACCAAAACTGAAACAACATACACATCTCTACTAAGCAGTCTATGCAAACTAGCTAGGTGCATGCTGCAGTTGCTCATACAGGGGTTATACGCGGGACAGCTGCTGTCCACATCCTAAGCCATGCACAATGACATTTGAAAATGCCGCACGCCACCTACATATGCATTGCCAGCCACAGCTACCGCACTGAAACTGTTTGCCACGTTGCCAGTGAAGTTGCTGCAGGTGATGTTGTGTGCGCAACAGCAGCATGCGCATCTGCTGTTATATAAGAGCAAGCTCCTGCTGCAAGGTGTTGCATCAACAGCGTCAGTTGTTTGAGTTGCTTGCTCACCTTGCCATTGTTGACTGAGGCCACACCAGCACCATAACCTGTTGCATTGTTTTGCTCAAACGCACATGCAGTGACATAAACCTGCACATACATCCAACTAAGAATGGTTGGGCACAGCGCCTGCTGCTCAAGCTGCTAGCAGCGCTGTTTGCATGAACTAGACAACTGTGTGACAAGCACGACGTGCTGAAGAACACTGCTATATGAGCAGCTTGAGACAAGCATCATGTTATATGCAAAATTGTCTTACTATAGATTGTCCCAACAGATGATGTGCTGGGTCTGCGCACGGCAACGAGACAGCCAATGCAGAGCTGTTGACCTCAAAGCTGCAGACAGGCAGCGCAGCTGCGTCCCCACCTGTGCAGTGCTCCACACGCCCAGGCCACCTCCATTGCCTGCTGTGTTGCCAATGAAGCTGCTCCCATCTATGTGGACCTGCAGCAGCAGCAGCAGCAAACGCAACAGCAAGCCCCTTTGTGCCAACATACACATTGCCAGCAATCGTTGAGTCCTTGAGCTGCTGGCGCTCAGTAGTGGCTCCTGTGGCAGCCTAGACAACCCACAGTCTGCTGATCCACAGAACAGTTTATTTGGCAACTTACCAGTGCATTGTGTGGTCAGACAATGTTGAGAAGACTTCAACAAGGCACAAGGCTTACTCTGGTGTTGTCGTATGCACCCACACCACCATCAGACTCCAATGCATTGTTGCCCTTGAATGAACATTGTGTGATGTTGGCCTGCAAGCCATAACATGCAAAGGCAACATGGTGACTAGACCCAAGTGTAAAGGATTTCTCAGCAGTGTGATAAATTATTGCCAGCAACACGCAGGTTAAACCAGCATTGCACGAAAGTATTAGTCTGAGCCGTCTGCAATCAGTAGACAGCAAAATCAAGGTACTACTGTGGTGTCAAGCGTTGCGGGAAACATAGCACTGCTGCAACTATCCACCATCCATGCAATAACCACACAACATCATCCGCAAGTGCTTGCTCATGGTACTTGCAACTACCAGCTGTTTCAGGGTTGACAGCCTCTTGCCTTGCTGTGTTGCCACATGGCTATGCCTGAACCATACTTGCTGGCTCTGTTGCCCTCAAAAAGACACGAACTGAAATAGGCCTGCAGACCGGACAGACAAAGGGCATGTCAGTGCCTTTCGCGGTGTAATGGCAGAGCTGTTGTCACCCATACATTGACAGCCGTGCTGATGATCACCTTTTCAATCCTGGCGAGCTCAAATAGCCTGTCAAGAGCACTGTGCGTTAGTGCTGCCACCACATGTATGAAAGTTTCTCCCCAGTATTGCCACCACATGCATCACCATTCCTCCCCAGTACTGCCACCACATGCACAGGCATGCATGACAGTGCATGTAATGTGCTGATTATGCTGTGCTGCGCCAGCAGTCATGACACACGGTGATCACCTCGGTGTTCCCCCCCAGATATGAATCGTTGCGCACAGCGCCTGCTGCTCAAGCTGCTAGCAGCGCTGTTTGCAAGCTACACGCCTGTGTGACAAGCACAAAGTGCTGAAGATCACTGCTATATGAGCATCTTGGGACAAGCGTCTTGTTGAACGCAACATGGTCTTACTACAGATTGTCGCAACAGTTGACGTGCTGGGCCTGCGCACGGCAACAGACAGCCAATGCAGAGCTGTTGACCTCAAAGCTGTAGACAGGCAGCGCAGCTGCGTCCCCACCTGTGCAGTGTTCCACACACCCAAGCCAGCTCCTTTGCCTGCTGTGTTGCCAATGAAGCTGCTTCCATCTATGTTAACCTGCAGCAGCAGCAGCAGCAGCAGCAGCAGCAGCAGCAGCAGCAGCAGCAGCAGCAGCAGCAGCAGCAAACGCAACAGCAAGCCCCTTTGTGCCAACATACACATTGCCAGCAATCGTTGAGTCCTTAAGCTGCTGGCGCTCAGTAGTGGCTCCTGTGGCAGCCTAGACAACCCTACAGTCTGCTGATCCACAGAACAGTTTATTTGGCAACTTACTAGTGCATTGTGTGGTCAGACAATGTTGAGAAGACTTCAACAAGGCACAAGGCTTACCCTGGTGTTGTCGTATGCACCCACACCACCATCAGACTCCGATGCATTGTTGCCCTTGAATGAACATTGTGTGATGTTGGCCTGCAAGCCATAACATGCAAAGGCAACATTGTGACTAGACCCAAGTGTAAAGAATTTCTCAGCAGTGTGATAAATTTTGCCAGCAACACGCAGGTTGAACCAGCATTGCATGGAAGTGCTAGTATGAGCCGTCTGCAATCAGTAGACAGCAAAATCAAGGCACTACTGTGGTATCAAGCGTTGCGGGAAACGTAGCACTGCTGCAACTATCCACCATCAATGCAATAACCGCACAACATCATCCGCAGATGCTTGCTCATGGTACTTGCAACTACCAGCTGGTTCAGGGTTGACAGTCTCTTGCCTTGCTGTGTTGCCACATGGCTATGCCTGAACCATACTTGCTGGCTCTGTTGCCCTCAAAAAGACACGAACTGAAATAGGCCTGCAGACCGGACAGACAAAGGGCATGTCAGTGCCTTCTGCAGTGTGTTGGCAGAGCTGGTGTCACCCATACATTGACAGCCGTGCTGATGATCACCTTTCTAATCCTGCCGAACTCAAATAGCCTGTCAAGAGCACTGTGCATTAGTGCTGCCACCACATGTATGAAAGTTTCTCCCCAGTATTGCCACCACATGCATCACCATTCCTCCCCAGTACTGCCACCACATGCACAGGCATGCACAACAGTGCACATGCATGTAATGTGCTGATTATGCTGTGCTGCGCCAGCAGTCATGACACACGGTGATCACCTCGATGTTCCCCCACCACATCACACCATGGTGCATGGGGCGCGGTGTGTACCCATGGTGCTCACAAGGTCTGTGTTGTTGACGCTGTTGCAGCAGTTATGTCATATAATAATCTGACATGGAGACGTAAGTTGCTACGACTGGCTTCCTGCTCAGCCCCAGGTCAAGTGTCAGGGTAGAGCGGGACTCTTGCCGGCCTGGCTGGTAGAGATCTTGGATGTGGGCTTTGCTCAGCAGGGCAAAGCTGTGGCATTGCTTTGCGCAAAGATACTCACCTGTGCATTGTTGAACAGTGCAACACCTGTGCCGCTCTGTGCTGCGTTCCTGCTGAAGTTGCTTTGTTTGATGGTTACCTGCAGAACACGAGCACAGCAAGGCAATAAGCACATGTCATGTGCGTGTGCGTGTGCCGTGGCAGGGGTTGCACAGCCACACCAGCTGCAGAAACCACGCCTCACAACAGCAGCAGCCACAACAGTAAAAGCGACAGCATTAACCAAACAACATGTGGGCTGCACTTACTGTGCTGCCGTTTGCCACATTCACGCCAGCTCCTGAATCTGTTGCAGTGTTGTTGTCAAAGGTGCATGCTGAGACGACTGCCTGCGCGCAGAACAACATGGGCAGCGCTGTGTGACAGGTCAGTTGTATGTTGAACCACTGCTATTTCACTCTCGCCAGGAAATGCCACCTACAGCTCAGCTACCACAGCACGACGCGTGCTCTTGTGTAGGCAGGAGCAGCCCTAGTGTGTTGTATCAGGTGCAACCTCGTAAGCAGACCATGGTCAGCTAGTATGAGCTTTCAGCAGTGCTGCACACCATGCAACAACCAGTTGTAACACACCCGGAGCATTGCCGCTGTTGTGCAACACAGCCTTTGCTATTGGCACATACTGCTGGAATAGGGCTTTCTGCAGCATCCTGCATTGTGTTCACGCGGTGCAGGTTCAAGTAAATAACCTTGTCCCACCGCACTAAAGCCCTGAACTCGCAGCTCTGTGCTGTCTGCAAATCACGCCCAAACAGCTGGTGCTGGGGTGGGTTGCAAAGAATGCCAAGTCTTGACAGCGCTGACAGCAATGCTGCTGCCATCCACAGCATGGCTGTTGACACCCAACTTCCTCGATTTGAATGCAGCTGTGTAGCATGCTGCCCAGTTGTTGCTGGCGGAGGAGCCCTACTACCTGAGCTGCACAGCGGCTGCTGTTCTAGGGGGGCATCTGCAGCACCTCACCTTGCTGTATCCCATAATGGTAAGCGCAGCACCTGATTCTCGCGCGCTGTTGTTCTTGAAGGTGCACATGGTGACGCTGGCCTGCATTTGTCCACAGGACCAGCATTTGCTGACAGTCAACATGAGTTCCGCAGACACGAGCAGCCATGCACTTGAAAAAATTTGCAATGTGAAAGGGCAACTGGCGCCGGCGTTGTCAGCGCTTCCTGCAGCACTGCTGGCGGATAACTACAGTCCGTAAATCCCAGATGATGATGACTGCACTACAAGCAGCTGCTGAAAAATAACAATTATTAGAAGTGGTGTGATCCCCAGCAACAACGTCCATGGATTCCCACATGTGCAGTGCTCCACACGCCCAGGCCACCTCCTTTGCCTGCTGTGTTGCCAATGAAGCCGCTCCTAGTGATGCGGACCTGCACAGGTAGCCAAAGGCATAGGTGCACATAGGTGTTATGCATACGCAAATGCATTGCATTAGACAAACATTGCATGCTCCACCCAACAAAGGAGTGGGAACACCAATCAGGAGCCAACAACCGGCTCAAGGGGGGGGGGAGGATGTCAAATACATCTTCATCATCGTTGCATCATGGGAGAAGTACTTCCCTCTTAGAAGGAGTGTTGTACATGTTTCTGTGCCATTTGGGAGCAGCAGCAGATGACAGGGGCACACCCACAAAGCAGAGCACGCTGCTCATGGCTGGCGAGCAAAACACATGTGTGCCCACTTATACTTGCAAATTGTGGCAGGTTCCGAAGCAACTGCAGAAGCGACACTTGACAGTGTGTTCACCAGCAGCTGCAGCAAGCAACATTGCAGCCTGCCGCTGCTGGTGCACTAATAGAGTGCTGCTCCCGCTGCACTTGCATAAGCCCATGCCCACTCACCGTGCTGTTTTCATACACACCGACTCCAGCATCAGAGGACGAGGCAACATTGTGCTGGAACACGCACCCACTGATGTCAGCCTATGCGCAACACAACACAAGCAGACAAGCGTTGTCAGCCAAGCGTTGTCAGCGCTTCCTGCAGCTCTGCTGGCGGATTAACTACAGTCCGTAAATCCCAGATGATGATGACTGCACTACAAGCAGCTGCTGAAAAATAACAATTATTAGAAGTGGTGTGATCCCTAGCAACAACGTCCATGGATTCCCACATGTGCAGTGCTCCACACGCCCAGGCCTCCTCCATAGCGTGCTGTGTTGCCAATGAAGCTGCTCCCACTGATGCGGACCTGCACAGGTAGCCAAAGGCATAGGTGCACATGGGTGTTATGCATACGCAAATGCATTGCATTAGACAAACATTGCATGCTCTACCCAACAAAGGAGTGGGAACACCAATCAGGAGCCACCAACCGGCTCAAGGGGGGGGGGGGGGGGGGGAGGATGTCAGATACATCTTCATCATCGTTGCATCATGGGAGAAGTGCTTCCCTCTTACAAGGAGTGTGGTACATATTTCTGTGCCATTTGCCAGCAGCAGCAGATGACAGGGGCACACCCACAAAGCAGAGCACGCTGCTCATGGCTGGCGAGCAAAGCACAGGTGTGCCAACTCATGCTGCAAATTTTGGAAGGTTCTGAAGCAACTGCACAAGGCGACGCTTGAAAATGTGTTCACCAGCAGCTGCATCAAGCAGCATTGCAGCCTGCCGCTGCTAGTGCACTAACAGAATGCTGCTCCCGCTGAATTGCATAAGCCCATGCCCACTCACCGTACTGTTGTCATACACACCGACTCCAGCATCAGTGTCTGGGGCATCATTGTGCTGGAACACGCACCCACTGATGTCAGCCTATGCACAACACAACACAAGCAGACAGGGCTTCAGAACCTGCAGATGATCGCAGCATATGCTCACGTGCTACTCGTAGTACTGGCCAACTACAAATGCAGCAGCAGGTTATCATGCTTTGTTCCGCAGTGCCACAGTCACCCCCAAGCAGTCTGACACAGCAGCACCCTCACCAAGCAGACGTCAGATGCATGTCTTCTGCTCATGTCACTGTGTCAATGACGCAGCGGCATATGCCAGCTACGTATGACAAAACGTGGCGCACCTCGCTGTTGTTATGCAGTGCCATGCCTGCGCCCCACCGTGCCACCGTGTTGAATTCAAACACGCATTGCGTAATTTTCGCCTGCACAACAGGGACAGTTGAACAACATAACCAGCCCTTGTAGGAGACATGCAACAGCAGCATACGCTGTGACAACCTGGCATCATGGTATGTGCCCTGCGTGACGTGAGAAGCACATGCCATGTGTGCAGCAGCTTGCTCTATAACACTCTTTACTACAGCGCATGTGCAAGCTGGGGCTGAGCCGCATACCCACCTGTGCTGTGCCGTACACACCAAGGCCGCCGACACGCCCTGCTGTGGTGCCACTGATCTTGCTCTTGGCAATTGCTGCGCTGCAGCTATCCACAAATTGCAGCAAGCCAGAAATAGCAGCAGCATCTGACCAAATCAGCGTGTTGTTGCTGAAGGTGCTGTCGTGGATGGTGATGTGGGACTGGTCCCTACAAAGAACTGCACCTGCTGCTGTCATGTTGCTGAATGTGCTGTTGTCGATGGCTACTCTGCTGTTGTCTAGAGCAAGCACAGCCCTGCCATGTGTCCCCTTGTGTTGGGTAACCAATGTGTTTTGCAGTGTTAGCTGCGCCTGATTCATAACCACAAGTGCTGCTCCTGCTGTGTTGTGGGCAAGCCACCCTCCTGTGATGGTTGCATTCACGTTGCCCCCAAAGACCAGCAGTGCTGGGTTGTACATGGGCGCGCTGCCGTCGGCCAGCACCACACCCTGTACAATCGGCTGCAGCAGGTGCAGCTGCAGCTTTTGGTTGCTGCAAAAATATAACAGAGCATGGATGGGGACGCCACCTGATCCTGCTGCTGCATGTGCTTGGCAGTCACTGCTGTCCAGCACGGTTACGCCAGTGAAGGCCGCTGATTGTGGCAGCAGCAGCGTGGTGTTGATGCTGATTTTGACAGGGCCTGATGGGCTGCTGCAGCTCAGGCGTGCTGCAATGCCCTGCCTGCTGCTGGTGCCGTGCATGGTACCATTGATGCCGCTGGTGCTGCCAGCACGGCCATGGCCCATCAGCAGCAGCCTGCAATCTGCACGCTGTTGCTGCTGCTCAGAAGCCCATGCTGAACCGTACAAACAACCGAGTACCAAAAGTGGCAGGGTAACGGACAACCGACAGAGCATAGCTCGAGCTTTCATACGAGCTCGTGCCTGCATCATCAAGGAGGGTGCGGGAGCAGCGCATATATGGGGTTTGTTGAGAGGATAAGTGGCGTTGTGACAGCACACACTTGCAACACCTTTGTAGCAAATGAGTGGGCCGATTCGTACCACGCATCACTGACTTTTACCGTGAGCTCGAGGACACCAATCGACGGGACCAAATTCAGTGGAAGCTTCTTCCCAAAGTAGACGATAAAAGCTTTAGTTGTAAGTATTGAAAGCGTTACAAGCATGTAAGATGGCGAGAGCAGGCGTAATACTGCTGCTCGTTGGGGCAGTAGCCTTTCTCGCCAGCAGCAACAGAAGCGGCCACGATCACCACAGTAAAGCCTTTGTGAACAACAGCACAAGCGTAACATGTAGCGTGAAACCGCATTAAGGTGCGACTGGCAGGTCCTTATCACGTACAGTCCTGACACTTGAACTCAAACCAGAAATCGCACATGCTGCTGCTTTGAAATGTTGCTCGAAAAGTATACAGCGCACCCTTTGAGGGGCGCCTGTGCCAGCAGTTTCAACCTTGGGCACATCGGTGGAACATCACCACGTGCTGCCCCACGTTTGTAAGTCCAACTCTTTGAAAGGGGCAGGAGCCCTTGCCTTTAAGAAGGAAACGATTTGCTCGGTTGATCGCTACTTGGCTGAGCTAATGGGGTGAAGGTGGCGTGCTCATTGCAGGCCCGTTTTCAAGTCCTCAGTGACTCCTCGGCAGCCCAACAGGTGATGCCTGGGATGCTGTGCTTTGCTGTGGCACACCTGAACGTGCACGTCCTTATCTGAGAGCGGCTAATGCGACCATGAATGGTCTCGCCGCTGCAGTAAATGTGCAAACACGCGACATTGCATGCACAGCTTAGCAGTGCCCAACAGCCTGCTGTTGCCACCACCTGCGCGCTGCTGAACAGCCTGCTGTTGACACCACCCGCCCGCATGCCAGCTTCATTGCACCAATCCAGTGCACATGCCGCTGGACGCACAGTGCGCTGCTAGCACGTAGTATGCTTACTTGAGCACGCCTGAGAGTTGCTGGAAGAGCTTTACAAGCACCAGCCCTTCCACTGGACTGCACATGGCACGTCCAGCAAGCGCAAAGGGTTGATGTTGAAGAACACAGCAATGGATGCATGTGCATCAAAGGAGCGGAAAGGTTGATGCATCAAAGGAAGGGAAAGGTTGATGTAACAAGCAGCAGCACTCTACTAGACTGGGTTAGTAACCCAGAAGGAAAGCGAAGCAGAGTCACCCTACCACCCTCATGCAACGCTGTACTGGGATCTGTCAGCGATGCTTAATCATCATCATCATATTACCCATTCAAGCCATAGCATCAGCGCCATCGGAGCGCCATCGGAGCGATGCTTGATGTGGCATGCCACCATTGGCAGTGTAACAACACCGTCTCCTGGTCATCATCATCATCATCGTCTCCTGGTCATCATGTCATAGACAGTGTGCAGGCGTTTTCTACTACCAAATACCAAATACCAAAGTAGGGCCACAGGCCCACCCTTTAAGGAGCCAGACTGTCAGGATGTCAGGATGTCTACTCAGTAGACAGTTGTACTATCAGGATGTCAACCTGGTCTTTCACCGTCCAATCTTTGCCTGTTGCAATACAGCCCCTCCTCTGCTGCACAGCAGCTGTGGCTGCATAGCATGCCAAGTTATGCACAAGGCCTTTGTCATTTGCCAACACACACCTACAGTTATCTGCACCGCACACCACAATGCTGCTACAATGCTGGCTTTACCCGCGCTGAACTTGACCCCGCCCAGTACTGCTGTCATCTGAAGAACGCCAGGTGCTTGTTTGGCATCAGCGGTGTTCTGCTGGGCACCACCGACGCCAGCGGCTGCTGCTCTGCACTGCAAGATGCTGCTGCTGTTGCCGCTGTTGCTGCCTTGGCGCGCCGCCCGTCCCTCTCCTGGCGCAGCCACTCCTCCACCACATGCAGCAGCTTCTTGCCGGGGCCCAGCTGCGGCAGGATTGAGCGCGGGCCACCTGCAAACCAAAAGACAGGCAGCCATACCAGCATCAGCATGCAGGAGAGCAGCTGCCAATGGCACACATCAGGACATGCCGGCATAGATGTGTCGGCACCGCAGCATCCGCAGCACTGAGCTTGGCACTGCCGGCCGCCACCACAGCCAGCGCCCCCGCCATGCACGCAAAGCACCGCCTTGATCCAGGAGGCTGGCTGATGTGTTCAGGCCGCTGGCATGCGTACAGGGCAGTGGGGGGTGCGGCGAGTGTGCGGCATTCTGTAAGCCCCAGCCGTGTCCTTGCTCATGCAGTCGGCTGCTGTAACTGCTTGTCAACTTTGATGTCTGACACGAGGTGCCAACCCCAAACTGTATGTCTGCAGAAGTCAACATACCTGCAACACCTGCTGCTCACAGTGCAGCGTGCCGCCAGCACCCCCTGAAGCCTGCAGGCAGGCAGGCCCCTCCTGCAAGCCGGCTGCTGCCCCTCACCGTGCACCAGGCCGCCATCTTCCAGGTAGGCCACGTGGCTGATCCAGCCCTCCAGGCCGTCAAAGATGTGCGTGGCGTACACGATGGTGGCCCCGCGCTGCTCGCACTCCTGCCTGAAGAAGTCCAGCAGGTCCATGCGCCCCAGTACGTCCATGTCCACAGTGATCTCGTCCATCAGCAGCACCTGCAGGCACAGCAAACGCCAGATAATGAACGTTCAACACACCACAACAGGATAGCGGTGTGCACCAGCGTGTCATGGACCACGATGACCCCAACCAACAGCAGCACATGCAAGACAGGACAGCCTTTTCAGCAGCGAGTCAACCGTCTGCTGCACTATGCAGGTAGCTGATGCAGTACGACATACGAGATGCGTGAACTGCGCTGCACCATTACTAAGTGCATTGCATTGATGTGCATGCAGGACACAACATGTGTAGCGCGTGCGAGTGGCAGCTTTTGACTGAGCACATCAATGCCACAGCAGTTGCTGGAAGCCCCAGCCTGTCAGGAGCACAGCCCGAAGGCGAGGACACCAGGCGCCCCACAGCCCAAGCACGCTGCAGTCAACTGCTGTTTGAAGTGCTGTTTAAGAGACGCGCATTCCACTCACATCGTACGGCTTAAGCAGCCCCATGCAGATCTGCACTCACATCGTACGGCTTAAGCAGCCCCATGCAGATCTGCACTCACATCGTACGGCTTGAGCAGCCCCATGCAGATCTGCACTCACATCGTACGGCTTAAGCAGCCCCATGCAGATCTGCACTCACATCGTACGGCTTAAGCAGCCCCATGCAGATCTGCACTCACATCGTACGGCTTGAGCAGCCCCATGCAGATCTGCACTCACATCGTACGGCTTGAGCAGCCCCATGCAGATCTGCACTCACATCGTACGGCTTAAGCAGCCCCATGCAGATCTGCACTCACATCGTACGGCTTAAGCAGCCCCATGCAGATCTGCACTCACATCGTACGGCTTGAGCAGCCCCATGCAGATCTGCACTCACATCGTACGGCTTGAGCAGCCCCATGCAGATCTGCACTCACATCGTACGGCTTGAGCAGCCCCATGCAGATCTGCACTCACATCGTACGGCTTAAGCAGCCCCATGCAGATCTGCACTCACATCGTACGGCTTAAGCAGCCCCATGCAGATCTGCACTCACATCGTACGGCTTAAGCAGCCCCATGCAGATCTGCACTCACATCGTACGGCTTGAGCAGCCCCATGCAGATCTGCACTCACATCGTACGGCTTAAGCAGCCCCATGCAGATCTGCACTCACATCGTACGGCTTAAGCAGCCCCATGCAGATCTGCACTCACATCGTACGGCTTGAGCAGCCCCATGCAGATCTGCACTCACATCGTACGGCTTGAGCAGCCCCATGCAGATCTGCACTCACATCGTACGGCTTAAGCAGCCCCATGCAGATCTGCACTCACATCGTACGGCTTAAGCAGCCCCATGCAGATCTGCACTCACATCGTCGGCTTGAGCAGCCCCATGCAGATCTGCACTCACATCGTACGGCTTGAGCAGCCCCATGCAGATCTGCACTCACATCGTACGGCTTGAGCAGCCCCATGCAGATCTGCACTCACATCGTACGGCTTAAGCAGCCCCATGCAGATCTGCACTCACATCGTACGGCTTAAGCAGCCCCATGCAGATCTGCACTCACATCGTACGGCTTAAGCAGCCCCATGCAGATCTGCACTCACATCGTACGGCTTGAGCAGCCCCATGCAGATCTGCACTCACATCGTACGGCTTAAGCAGCCCCATGCAGATCTGCACGCGCCGCCGCTGCCCGTCGCTCATTGTGGTCATGCGCTGGTACAGGTCGATGTCCAGCAGCCGCACCAACTGCCGCCGCCGCTCAGGATCTACGCCCTCCACCCCAAATATCATCTTGCCGGCAGTGATGTCACCCTGCAACCCCGAGGCTCAGCGGGATGCATAATCAGGCAAATTAGAACGGCAACCCATGTGGACAGTACTGCGCAAGAGCGACGTTCGACACAAGCCCTGCCAGAGACAGAGCGTGTCGGGTTCATGCAGCTGTTTGTCATGTGCCCAACTGCATAGCATTCTCCAGCTTGAGGTCAGCCACTGTGCGTCAGAGCTACCGTTACTGGTTAACATCACAGCAGCAGCAGCAGCGGCAGCAGCGCTCACCTGCAGAGGCACGCCGTAACCTGCAAAGGCTACGTCCTTCCTCCATGACGTGCCCAGGTAGCTCAGCTGACCGCTGCACGTCAGGTCCTGCACATGCGCACAGAGAGAAAGCAGCAGCAGCAGCAGCAGCAGCAGCAGTAGCTCAGCTGGGCAGAACTAAGAACAACAGGGAGCAGCTGCACCCAGCGATGCCAGGCTACGCTGACCACAGCCCTCACGCAACGCCCTGTCCAAGCCACTGCATGCAGCCATGCTGCTCAGCAAGACGACATGACCCGCTGCTGAAAAGGAGCTACCACTGAAAGCCACTACCGTCCAAGGCTGTGTCCGCCAAGACCTGTGTACGTCTTTGAAAGCGCACCCATGCCACGCCGCAGCCAAGTCAATCACACTGTTCCAACCAGCATCTGCCCTCATATCCGCTCACCATTGCATAGAATGGCGACTGCCCAAGAACCCTGATCTTATCCCTGTGATCAGCCAGCAAACACTGTCAGTTGCAGAGCACCACTGCAATGCGACACCAAGTCAGCAGCAAGCTGCACCAAGCAGCAAGTTGCAGCGCACACACGCACTGGCTCCAGTATCCTTGCACGGTGAGGCAGGTGCCACACGTCCTGCAGATGCGATGCCCAGCTGCTGTAGTAGCAGCCACTGATGGTCGTGCTCACCTGCCAACCATGTATTTTCCGGCAATCAACTGCAGCAAAGTGGTCTTGCCTGCAAGTGGCAGACACATGAACATGTGGCCAAAGCACCTGACAGCACGCAGCGTGGCAAAGTGTGCAGATGAGCAGCAGCTGGCATCGAAGCACACATCATATTGTGACCACCCCAACCAAGCTGTAGCTGTTGCATCTTCGTTACAATAAAAGGCAGGCTGCCACAGCTGTTGCTGCCACAGCTGCTGCGTTGCTTGCCAACTATATCACTGCCCTGGGCACACCTGCTCCATTGGCGCCAATCAGGAGCGTTCTGCTACCCTTGGGTAGCTGCAGGTCGATGCCTTTTAAGAAGGCATCACAGCCTGGATAGGAAAACTGGAGGTCCTGCAGCACCACAGCCTGCTGGTCTGTGCTGCCTGAGGCCGCTGCGTCTGCCATCGCTACTTTGCAATCAAGGTACGGGAAACCAACTGATGAGCTAAGTTTCGAGTGCTGACGCACAACCTATTCAGAAACGGTGCAATCGTGTGGCCCGAGGGCGTGGACGTCAGCCTTTGTGAGTGGAGAGGACTGGGTGACACCTGAAAGGATATTAAGTGATATGATCAGCTGTTTGTCAGCTTCTGAGCTGCACACAGGTGGCGCGTCTTATTTCCTGGTTAGCGTTCCATCCAGAGTTCCATCACCGCCTTGGAGGGCAGCAACCCCTGGCGCTGCCAACGACATCCAATGATTAATCTACTGTGTCACAAGAGTACAAATAGTGTCAAAAAACTGGAATAATAATGTGGCTGGCGGCAGCTGTGATGGTCTGGCCTCCTGCAGATGCCTCTTGCATGGCGCCAGTTACCTCGACAGAGCACCTGTGGCAGTCACAGAATGCCATTACCATCACCATCAACAAATGCAATGGTACCCCGGCAGAACAGGCCTCTCATACGTGCAGCAACGAGAGCATCAACAAGGAGAACATGGGGGTTAAGCACAAGATGTTGGAACACACCACAACCTGCAGCCAGCCAGCCTGAGCACATGTACACCTGCTGGATCACCTCTCAACAATCACTGCTGTTGATGCTGTTTACAACTGCTGCTGCTGCTGCTGCTGCTGCTGCGCAGGCCACCAGTATGGTAGCCTGCATAGAACCACGCCATGAGCAGCTCTGGCATGTTGTTAAAAGAGTCAGGCATCTGCGCCACGGCTGCCGCCTTGTGCATTGCCGCCTGAGCTGCTGCTAGGCTGCCTGGCACAGCAGCAATGTCTGCCGGCACCTGCTGCTGCAACGTGGTCATGACGGATGCTATGTCTCTGCTGCCTGCTGCTGCTGCTGCTGCTGTGTCTGGCTGGCTGCTTGCTGCCAAATGCCCCTGCCCACAAACACAACATGCTGCAGGCGGTGGGTGCAGCAGGGTGCGGGCAGCAAGGATGCAGGGTAAGGGGGAGGTAGCCAAAGATTCTAGGGTAACTTACGCAATATCAGTGCAGTTTGCTGCTTGTGCTGCTGCAGTTCGATTTCAGACGCGCCCGAAGCTATCAACCTATGCTGCACGGACAGCCCTGTTCATTGCGTTGGGTCGAGGGTAACAAACGCACAGAGTTGAGGGCAATGCACCAAGGCAGCCACACTGCACGCTGCTTGCTGTGCAGTTGCAGCTGCAACAGAAAGCATGTGTACTCACCTTGCTGCTGCTGCTGCTGCGCCCAGCAGCGGCATGCATGAAGTAGCCAGGCAGTGGCGGTGCCGGTGGTGGTGGGGGAGGCATGGCTGGGCAGCTGTACCGCTGCTCATAGCCCGGCCAGCCGCAGCCTGCTGCAAGTGCCGCTGCACCCCAACCTGCATGGCCCCATGGTGACTGTCCCACAGGATGCTGCTGCTGCTGCTGCTGCTGCTGCCAGTTGTTCATGCTGTCCTGTTCCTGGTATGCATCCTTCCAGCTGCCTGGCTGTGCTGCTGCTGCTGCTGCTGCTGCTGCTGGTTGTTGCCAAGTAGTGCCAGTGCTGCCGTGACCAGCACCTGCTAGGTGAATTTGCTGTTTGACTGGTGGCAACCCATCCTGCTTAGAATGGGGCTTGAATGCCTCCGGCAGTTCAGCAGCTGAACCAGCAGCCCGTGCAGCTGCATGGTTCGATGGCTGCGCATGCTCACGGTTTTGGTGTGTGGTATGATTCTGAAGTGCTTGGCTGGCTTGGCTGCTGCCGGGCTGCTGGTTATCCTGGCTATCTGCTGCTGCTCCCTGCCTGCACAGCACAACAGCAGACGTGATGTTCATCTGCAGCGCAGCACCCCACCTGAATGCCACAATAACAGTAACACTTACGTAGGCAGCAGGGCCACGCTGTACGTGCACTCTTGACCGTGATCTTGCTGGTACGACGCCAACGCCTCGATGAAAGCCCTGCAAAACATGTACAGTTCATTTTCAATGCAGACAATATCATGCCAATGAAGTAATTCCGTTATTTTGATCACCAACCTAGTGATAATATCCGGTTGCGCGTCCATCCGAACAAAAGCAGCAGGCAGAGCAAGCCCTCAGCACTTCTGCTTGCTGTACATGCTACTGCCAAGCTGAAGATGCCTGATCGCTGTACTGAAAACAAGGAAACTGCATAGTGCCACACCACAAGCCCTCCAAAGCAGTGTGCAAAGTCTGGTAGGCGCTTTGTCATGACCAGCGTCACAACAGTGTTCAAACAAACATTTAAGCAACACCCACAGAAGTAGCAGGTTGTGCAGCACGTCGCTGCGTCAAAGCTGAGTCAACACCTGCCGCACTCGTGCGTACACAACTGCTCACCAGTTAATCGCTGTGGCCACCAGGCCACGCACCAAAGCCGCCGCCGCCCTCCTCATCCATGCTGCCGGCCATTGCATCCCAGTCACGCCAGCTGTCCAGCTGCAGTTGCTGGTGCACACCCGCCCTGCCAGTCATGACATTAAAACTGCCTGGGGGCGGCTGCTGCAGGGGCTGCCGCTGCCACTGCTGCTGATTGGGGGCGCTAAGTCCTCAGCTGGCAGCAGCTGCCAACCATTACTAGTTGCAGCACCCAGCAAGCTCGCTGCTGGCGCCTGCTCACTCAAGCACTCAAGATTACCTGCTAGGTGCGTGCCTGGCTGCTGCTGCTGCTGCTGCTGCTGCTGCTGCTGCTGCTGTCGAGTATGTCCTGCAGCACCACCCTGCCCTTCCAGGCACAAGTGCTGCTGCCCATGCAGCTCCTGCTGACAATGCTGTGCCCAGCCCTGCATGCTGGTGCATGTTGACCCACTGGCAGCTGCCACTGGTGGATCGACAGCCGCAGTAATGGTGTGCTCTGCTTTGCTGTCCACCATATCTGCTGCCCATTCGATCAGTGCTGCGGGCTGGGTAGTTGCTGGCTTCGCTGCTACCTCCATCAACTGCTCTCCTGCTACCTCCACTACTGGTTCTGCTGCTGCCAGCAAAGCTGGCTCTGATGCTGCTTCTCCAGCAGCAGCCACTGCTACACCTGCTGCTACCGGCGTTGCTGACTGCTGTGCAACCACGCCAATGCAGCAGCTGGCGTTGAAAGCATGGCGTGGCTGCACATCAATGCAGCAGCAAGTAAAAAATTCAACGCCAGCTGCACAGCTGCTGCCACCACAACCTTTGCTGTTGAGACTGCTGCCGCTGCCGCTCACAGCGCTGTTCTGCAAAGCGGTGGGCAAGTCAACAGGCAAAGAACACACTTGGCTAGGCTGCACCTGCTGCTGCTGATGATGCTGCACCTGCTGCTGCTGCTGCTGCTGCTGCTGCTGCTGCTGCTGGAGCTGCTGCTGTGTTTCATGCACATCACAGGCGCCCTGTTGCTGCTGGCCAGGATGCTGCGTGCAACAACATGCCTGATAGCACTGCTCCTGGTTAATTAATTGCAGATGGAATGGCAGCTGCTTGGCATGAAAAGCTCCCTGGCTGGATCTACTGCTATCACCAGGGAGCTGAGGCTTGGCTGCTGCTGCTGCTGCTGCTGCCGATGCTGTTGACACTGCTGTTTTCTGTTGCTTGATTGTCACTGGCCTGCCATGCAACAGCACAGGCCTGTGCAACGCCGCACGAGCCTGCAACCAGAGACACAGCAATGCAGCTTTCAAGCTGGTGATTTGCAAAGCCGCGTATCAGCATGTAGTGGCTGGGCCAAAAACATGCTAGCAGTCAAGCCGATAAAACATAGCAGCGCATGGCCTGCCCAAGCATTGCTGTGCCTCAATTTTGCCACACACCTTGTGTAGGCGCTGTTGCTCCTCCACAAAAGCACGCTGCGCCGCCTGCAGCGGTGTCAAGCTGGCTGCTGCCTGGACCTGCTTCAATGGCAGAGCAGTAGGCAAACTCCTTTGCTGCTGCTGCTGCTGCTGCTGCTGCTGCCAGCAGTGCTGCTGCTGCTGCCGCTGCTGTGATGATGAATCATCTGGTGATGCCGACTGCTGTGCTGATGATTTGTTCAGCCCTTGAGGTCCTGCGCATGTCAACAATGGAGCAGTGATGCCTGGCATTGCCTGCTGGCAGGCAAGCGTGTCCGAAGCGCAGAGCAGCTGCTTGTCGGGTTGGCTGCAGCTGTGCTGTTGTGATTGGTCACATGGAGCTGCCACATTGTGCACCTTCGGTGGAGCCAGTCGCAGCTGCTCCAGCTCCTGCAAAGCTTCCTGCAAGGTGTGTGTGAGATCACAAGTTGGCTGCTGCTGGCAACCCAATCTGGCTGGCTGACTTCAGCAGCTTCGCTGTGACTTCCAGACATGGAGTCATGGCAGCTACAGCACTTGCATGCTGACAACAGCAACACGCTGTCACATGCCCTTGGCTGCGTGCAGCCTGACAACCTTGCTTGTTTCACTCACCTCATCCTGCAGCAGCGGCAGTATCAGTCCCTCAAAAGTAGCGTGGCTGTCGCGCTCTGCCAGCTCCTCCTGTATGAGCTGCACCAGGTGCCTGCGAAGCAATGCACATCAGCTGCCCCTCATAAGTATAGCACAGCAGTAGTGGCAGGGCATTGAACATCTCGCATAGATGCATGCTCACAGGCATGACATCATGCAGTCATACGTCAGTGTGCATGCAGCTGGGTGATGCAGCTTTTGTGCGCAGCACGTGCACATGCACAGCTTGGCATGCAGCGCACCTGGCATGGCCATCTGCTGCTGCCTGTAGCTGAGTCAGGTGCCGTCGTAGCTCCTCTACTGATGCATCAAACACCCACAGCGTTTCCATTGCTTCTCTTCAATACGCAATGAACTGTACTGATTATGTCTGAGACATCAACCATGCTGCATGCAAGTGAGTGGCGCAGCAAACGCCAGAAAGGATACACTACTGTAAGCGCAACTACTGGTGAACGAAGCAGGCTGTTTGAGCAGTTATGATGTGCGCTGTGGCGCAAGCTGAGCGTGCAGCCTGTTACAGCAATACATACATAAGTGTGTCATGACACTGTCAGTGGTGAGTTTGCTGATGCTTGCTCATGCTGTTGTCTATTAGCTGCAGTGGCGCACACCCTCTGCTAAGATTGTTGCTGGCATTGCAGCTGACAACACGTTGCGGATGTGCGACTCACTCGGAAGTTTGTCCGTGCAACGCTGATCACGACCAGACGTCGAGCTTGGATGCTATGGGCGATGATGGGTTCACGTTCCCCACGCTTCCTGCACCTCCCAAGGTCGGTAGGGCAGCGAGCTTGGCACGTGACGCAGAGAGCAGCAGCAGTCCCTCATGCCACCACCACCACCACTGGGCTTCACCACGGAGCAGCAGTTGACTGTTACCTGTCTTGTTGGTGCGCTGCAGTTGCCTCTGACAGCACAGTCAACGGTAGTGCATGCAAGCGCTGCAGGTGCTGCGGCCAGCATAACTAGCAAGCCCACACAGGTATGAGGTGCAGCAGGAGGTGCTGTAAGCTTTGCCAAACCAATCCGTGTAGTACACGCAGCTGTTTGCCGACGCCTGTAGACTCGTGCATGAGGTTTCATGTGGAATTACCGCAGTTTGGCATGGCCAGTCAAGCAGTTTGCTGCATGCTTGCATGCTGACTGCAGCAATGCTGCTCTGGTTTGACAGCAGTGCTGTGCCACCCCTGCAACTGCTACACGCACAGGTAGCAGCAGAGGGACGGCGGAATAAGGTGCCACTAGAAAAAGGTTTTAGTCAAGTGGACTGGCTGCGTGTGGCACGTTCAGGAGCTGACCTCACAGGTGTGACTGGTGGTGGAGCGTGCAGCAGCCATGCCAGGCCATTTGTGGCAGGACAAACAATACGGGTCGTGTCTGTGCATCCAGCAGCCAACAAAAGCAGCAGCAGAGGCCGTCCAAAAAGGAAAGCATATGCAGCAAGTGAGACAGGCAAGCTTGTGTGCACTCAAGAGCAGCGCCATGTCAGGGCGTGCCATTCCTTTTGTTTCACTCACCTCTGCCTGTTGTCTGCACTGTGCAGGCGGCCAAGGGTGCCGCAGAGACATCACACTAGAAGAGGTGTGGCAGCACCAAAAGCCAGATGACGCTTGGATGGTGCTGCATGGCAAGGTGTACAACATCACACCCTACCTGCGCTTCCACCCAGGTGGGGCCGACATACTGGTCAAGTCTGCAGGCAGGGATGGCACTGCCCTGTTCAACAAGTATCACCCTTGGGTGAATGCTCACGCGCTGCTGGAGAAGTGCTTGCTGGGGCTACTGCAGCAACAGGTGCCACCACAGCAGCAGCGGCAACAGCACTAAAGGCAGCTGGAGCATTAGTACAGACTTTCTAGGCCACCTTCAGTGTGCATGAAGTCAAGGATCCACAGACAGCAGGTACACGCAGCAGAGCTTGCATGAGGGAGGGTGGCAGGCTTTGGGGCACTCCTTTGCCTGCAGGCAGTGCTGTGTCCTTTCACATACCTTCTAGCCATGTCTGCAACCAGGAATATAGTTGGAGCTGAGTGCCGACATGCACGGTCGGGTGGTCAGCATGATGCGAGATGATGCTATTCATCTGTTGGCAAAGTCACTGGGGCCTTCAATGCCTGCCGGGCTACAGGACTGCCATATTGAAACCCTTGCAGCATTGATGTGATTCATTTGAGCCGCTGACTCTGCAGGCATGCTGCTCCTATGAGCATGTGCAGCATGGCCAGGTGGTGGGTTGCACATGGTTACTCACCATGCGGCATGCCAGCTTCTCTCTAGCAGTAGGGTGTCAGAGCTGTGTTGGGAGGATTGCTTTTTGTTTATTGTCATTCTTTTGGTGCATGTATATGAGGTTAGCACTGCTAGCACTCGATTTAAGAAGGCGGTGCATGAGATAGGCAAGATACTTTTGGTGCATACGCAAGCAGTGAATGCGCAAGCAGTGCACTGCAGTGTTATCGGTGGCAGCATCATGCAGGTTGCTGCTTAGCATGGGTTCTTGATCTGCTAATCATACATGCAGTTGTCCTACACCATGTAGACATGCCTGTTGCATGGGAAGGCCTCAACACGAAGCAGCTTCTTTGTGTGTCTTTCTGCTTTCCGTATTTGTGGCTCTCTCGTGAGCAGGTGCGCGCACATTGGTGTGAAATCAATTGCTGCTTTGCAGAGTTGGTAGGATGTGATGCATTACAGAAGTCAATGAGTCTTGCTGTTGAGTGACAGCAATGCTGCAACATGCTGACATGACTGAAGACACAGGTAACATTCGAAGAGGTCACTAGAACTCAATGGATTCTAAGAAGCTGTGCCTTTGGGTCACCGGCAGCGTGGTTATTGTGAAGAAAGCAGCACTCTAACGCACCGGGAAAAGTACTGTGCTGTACTTCGCTTCATTGCTGACTGCTTTTGAGTAGCTCGTCCCATCCACATTTTGGAAGTTACATGAGTAAATTCGCCCGTTTGGGGAGCCAATGACAGGCTCATTGGGCAACGAGCAAAACAAAGGCAAGCCAAGAAAAGAAAGAAAAGGACAAAGCCGCCCCTACCAAATATCATCCTGAAAACCATCCCACATCAGATCACAAACTGATTCCTGATGTCTACGTCCACCAAATGTACCAATTCAGCCACAGCTGTTTGGTCTTTATGGTTCATCAGTCGCAGCATACAGTCTGGGTCATCCAATCAAGTGAATGACAACACATGAGAGAACAAATAGACACAGCAGCAAAAGTTGCAGCAGGTGTAGCCGTGCAACAATGCTTTCCAGTCGTTTGGTGGTGTTGAGAAACACCAGTTTGTGGTTTGCACTGATACAGTGCACCAGGCTTGGTCAGCAGCAGCAGGTGGCTGCTTACTCAGCTGCGGCCTCTCCCTTCTTGGACTTCTTGGGCAGCAGGTGGGTGTGGATGTTGGGCAGCACACCACCGCTGGCAATGGTCACGGTGCCCAGCAGCTTGCTGAGCTCCTCGTCGTTGCGGATGGCGAGCTGGATGTGGCGGGGGACGATGCGGTTCTTCTTGTTGTCACGGGCAGCGTTGCCTGCCAGCTCCAGCACCTCAGCTGCCAGGTACTCCAGCACTGCTGCCAGGTACACGGGGGCACCAGCACCGATGCGCTCGGCGTACCTGCCCTTCTTCAGGTAGCGAGCCAGACGACCCACGGGGAACTGCAGACCGGCCTTGGAACTGCGGGACACAGCCTTGCCCTTGGCCTTGCCTGCTGCCTTGCCACGACCAGACATGTTTGCTGTTGTTTGTATATTGAGAACGAAAAGTATTGAGATTGTAAGTGATTTGCTGATGCATCGTGCAGTGGTTTTATACGCAGCACTGTTTGTTAGCAGTCGAGTGGTCGGTTAGGTAGCGTCGACCTCAGCTCTGAGCTCGACCGCTGAGTTGAGTGCGACCGACTCACTGTCCGCGCCTGCAGCTCGTGAATCCGTATATAAGCTGTTGGTGTTGTGTCAACCCTACAAAGCAATCGCTCCAACAACATACACCCTTGATCCTCCGAGTCAATTCAAAATGGCACCCAAGGCAGCTGAGAAGGCTCCGGCCAAGGCCCCTGCCAAGAAGACCACCGACGGCAAGGCCAAGAAGAAGAAGATCAGCAAGGCTGAGACGTACAAAATCTACATCTACAAGGTGCTGAAGCAGGTGCACCCCGACACTGGTATCTCCTCCAAGGCCATGTCCATCATGAACTCGTTCATCAACGATATCTTCGAGAAGATCGCCGGTGAGGCCAGCAGGCTGGCTCGCTACAACAAGAAGCCCACCATCACTTCCCGCGAGATTCAGACTGCCGTGCGCCTCATCCTGCCTGGCGAGCTGGCCAAGCACGCCGTGTCTGAGGGCACCAAGGCCGTGACCAAGTTCACCTCTGCCTAAGCAGGTGGCTGGCTGTGGCCAGGGCAGGTCATGTCAGGCAGGTGCCTGCAGGCCTTGCTCAACAACCTACAAACTGGTGTTTTTCAACACCACCAACCTCACCGGAAAGCAAATGAAGCATCGCCTTGCAATGTTGTGTGCTGTGATGGATGTGGCATTGAACTGAACGTGGCAAGGACAGCACTGCAGCTTGCAGAGAGCAGTAACATAAACATTGGTATCCCGAGCCTTGTATACACTGCTGTAACTGATTGACATGTGGTCTGGTAAACAGTTGTGGTGAATTGCCCAGACGCCTGATTCCGAGGTGCTGTCAACATGCAAAGTGTCATGTCAGCATATTTGCGGGGTAAATCACAAGAAATGGATGCAAATTGGGTCCATCAATCATCAACAGTCTTCTAGGATTGATCGCCAGGGTGTGCCGCACGGCTTAACAACCAGCAAGCGGCTTTGACTTGCTCAAGGTGTAGTTGTAGCAGCACTGCTCACGCATCAGCTGTGGCAGCACGGCTTAACAACCCGCAGCCTTGTGCACCTGCAGCAGCTGCCGTCCCTTGCAGCGGCAATTGCAGCAGTCAGGCAAACACCGTGTGGCATAATGATGAATGTGAAAGCCTGCTTGACGGGCATTGTAAAGAAGCGGCAGCACTCTAGCATGATAATTGCATTCAATCTACGGTAGATGGGCATTCAGATAGATGTAGATGGGCATTCAGCAACTTAAAAAATTATGTCCAGCTTTAGGCAGACCAGCATCATAGTTCTGTGTAGTGTGGAAGTTGCAACATTGTGCTGTTGCTGTGCGCTGCTGTTGGTTGTTACAATCCAGCCGTAACACATGCACAGATCTGTGCCTGCCTATAGCCAGCGCACCCGCCACAGCCCACTGTTGGGTGTTAGGTTAAGAATACAGGCTCATTGGCAACGTGTGCTATCGTTTGCTGTTCGGCCTTGTGAAAAAAAAAGTAAAGAGTCTGTTTGCACCCAACCCCCGCACACGCGTCTGCGATTTATGAACTGAGCAACCCCATTGAAAAAACATTCTCAATTTGGTGGAGATTGAGGGAACAGCTCTAGTTCCTGTGCGGGATGCCGTCCTACGATGTCCCCGACCTACCGGTGGATGGCATGCCACCGGCCTTGCGTAGTATCAATAACATGATGAATTTCAAACAGCTGATACACGCAGGTATGCAGCTCGACGTGTTCCGGCAACAGCTGGATGCGACCAGTCCGGCAGAGGACGTGGTCACCTTTCTGCTAGTAGAGATGGCACGCTTGGTGCTGTTCTACGAAGCAGAGATACGCTGTGGGCAGGTCACCAACTTGACGCTGCAAAACCTGCTCACCAGCGTACAGTCGCCCAGCAACACAGCAGCAGCAGCGGCTGCTGCTGCTGTTCCTACTCAGGATGATGGGGATGACAGCAGCAGCTGTGCAGACGGCGCGGCGGCAGCGGGCAGCCAGCCGGCCATCAACAGCAGCGGTCCACCAGCAGCGACCAGCCAGCCAGCCAGTCAGCTTGCTGCTGCCGCCACTGGTCAGGGCAGCAGCGACACTCATTCCGAAGTCAAGCACATGAACGAGCTTCGGCAGCGCATCAAAGCTGTCCGGCAGTTCACAGCTGATTCCTGTGCTGAGGAATTTGCAGAAAACATCAGCATGGTGCTGCGGGATGCAGGGGGGCTGTTGAGGTCTTGTCGCTCCACTGCAGTGGCCTCGCTGGTGGTGAGCCGCTGTCTTGACGACGTGCGCACCACCTTCAGCCGGCAGATGAGCCGGCCGGAGTCAGTAGAGGCCTTCCTCACGGCCCTCAAGGCGGCGTACCCAGCCCGCATAGCAGACCTGCAGATGGCGCTGCAGCAGCTGAAACCCTGGGCTCCCAGCAAGCAGCCGGCTTCAGCGTTCCTGAAGTCCATACGGCAGCTGTACCAGCAGTATGGTGTGCGCTTGCCGCACAGCCTGCAAGACCTCTGTGGCCTGCTGGTCAGGTTTGGTTCGTCAGCAGAAGCCCACCGCCTGGAGGTGGACTTCAAGATGCAGGCGAACGAGGCCATCAACACCGGCATGGCAGATGCGGTGTGCTTCACGATGCTGGAGGCCACGTGCCAGCGTGGCCTCCAGCATCGTGAAGCACACCGCATCTGCCATGCCGGTGTTGATGGCCTCGTTGGGTGTTTTTTTGTCGGTGCTTGTGATGGGAGGTGCTTTGTTACCTGGCTTGTTATTCTTGGGGTTGTTACCACCGCTGTGCTGCATCTGCATGCCCCTGTCTGGACGGAGTTGCTTTGATTTTTTTACTATACATCAGCTGTGCTTTGCCATGCTTGTTTGAGTGTCATGTCTTGCTTGTGCCTCGGTCTTCCCTTGGGGAGGGGGAGAGAGCTAGGCTACACACAGCGCTAGCACTGAGCAGATGTTACAGTTTGCACAGATGCAGTATGTTGTGATCTTCAGGGTGAATATGTATTGCAGCTGCTGTGTGCATGCCTGCTAGGAAGTGTGTCAGCCCGAGGCACTACGCTGTGAAATGACAGCTATTATGTCAGTGTTGCTGGGATGAGTCAGTGTTACAGTTACGCTATGTGTGATGACAGGCCGGGTTGGCAGCAATAAGAAAGGATTGGAGAAAAGAAAGTATGTTGCGGCGCTGTCTAAGCGTTCGCAGACGGTGTGGTCGTCTAATGCCACAAGGTAACAAATCCAGTGCTACATCTGTAGCTTACACCTGTGTGGTAATGTTACACTACATTGCACATCAGTGAATAACTTGGTACTGCATGCAAGCATCATGCATGATGCAAGCGCCCACAGACCCCTTGGTTACCAACCTGCATCATCATCATCATCATATTACCCATTCAAGCCATAGCATTACCAACCTGCATGATGCAAGAGTTTGTTGGCAAACAGCACAAAGGCTGTGCAGGCAACCTATGAGACTGCTGCCTCCCTGGCAAGTCAGTGCAGTTGCCAGCTGTAGTCCCCTGCATGGTGCGTGCTCATGCGCTGTTCCCTTTTGTATGTTGTGCACAAGACGCACTGCATCAGCCTGTTTCAGCATGGACAGCTTGATTGTGTGTTAGCAGACCCTTTCGCGCGGGGCCGATGGCGTTGATGCTATGGCTTGAATGGGTCATATGATGATGACATGCTGGGGGTACTTTGTCAGGGGTGTCTGCTGTGCTTGCTAGGTTCGCTTTCATTCTGGGTCTTGTTACAGCAGGGTGTAAAAGGACACAGCACTGCATGCATGCGAATGAGTGTTGCACAGCAGTGTCATCATCATCATATTACCCATTCAAGCCATAGCATCAGCGCCATCGGCCCCACACAGCAGTGTGTGAACAGACAGTGCAAACATAGATGTTGTCAGATTGCTTGCATGCCGCATGCTTGAAGCTTTGCATGAGGGGGGCCCGGTGACTCTGTTTTCTGGCTACGTTAGGGTGCTGCTGCTAGTTACATGCAGGCATGGGGCCGCACCATGGTGCTGCAGGCTGCAGCCTGTTGCTGTGCTGTCCAATGTTTGCATGTGTGCGTACATTGCGTGCTGCTCTCTTCGAAGAGAGCAGAATTCTGCTGATGTGTTTGTTTGTTTCCTGTTTACCGCTCGTGTCCCAGAACTGCTATGGGTTGTCGCTTGGAAGTTCTGTTGCCGTCAACGCCTTCAGCTAGACTACAGCTTGTAGTTCTTGAGGAACAGCGGCAAGCGTGGGGTGAGGCTGGCACCAGTCCACCTCCATTCTCACAATGTGCTTGTCAGCGTTGATTCTGCAGCCACAACGCCATTGGAGTGGCCCGGTCACTGCGCTGTGTTCGTGGAAGGGCTGGTGCCCCTGAACCTGTTGCTTGGATCTGGTGCTTATGACATGTACTGTGTGTTTCAAAGTCATTCACAGTGGGTGCACGCAGCCGAGCTTGCTTGCGGGAGGGTGGTAGGCTGTGGGGCGCTCCTCTGCATGTATGCAGTTCTGTGTCCGTCTTACATGCTGCTCAGCAGAGGCTGTGACACCAGCAGAACAGCACATCAAGTTATGATTCAAGCCTCAGCATCAGCAAACTTACAGAGGATCATCACAACTTTGATGCAACCCAAATGAAACACTTAGCGGCTTGCAGAGCAACAACTGAAAACACCCTTATCCCACAAGCAGCTGGTGTGCACTGTGTCAACCTGAACTGGCAGCCTGCCCATGTTCCGGCTAGACACAGCTGCTGAAGGACAAGAGGTGAAGCCCTCCACGCTGCAGCACATGACAATTCACACCAGCTGCTGGAAAAAAAAAAGCATTGTAGGGCTGATGGCATTTTCGAAGCTTTCCAAGCAGGTTGGTGGTGTTGAAAAACACCAGTTTGGGTTGTGGCCTGTACAGCAGCACCACAGTGACGTGCACTGCTGCTGCTCAGGCTGATGCCAGGCCAAATGCTTAAGCACGCTCTCCACGGATGCGGCGTGCCAGCTGGATGTCCTTGGGCATGATGGTCACACGCTTGGCGTGGATGGCGCACAGGTTGGTGTCCTCAAACAGACCAACCAGGTAGGCCTCAGCAGCCTCCTGCAGAGCCAGCACGGCGCTGGACTGGAAGCGCAGGTCGGTCTTGAAGTCCTGGGCGATCTCACGCACCAGGCGCTGGAAGGGCAGCTTGCGGATGAGCAGCTCGGTGGACTTCTGGTACTTGCGGATCTCGCGCAGAGCCACGGTACCGGGCCTGTACCTGTGGGGCTTCTTCACACCACCAGTGGCGGGTGCGGACTTGCGAGCGGCCTTGGTGGCCAGCTGCTTACGGGGCGCCTTGCCACCGGTGGACTTACGAGCGGTCTGCTTGGTGCGGGCCATGGTTGCTGGTTGCTGGTATTGCAAGAAAACTACGAGAATATTAGTGACTGTATTGAAATGCCGGATTCCACCTGGGCCTTATGTATGACTTGGTTGTGGCGCAGCACGCCCACCACGACTCGCGCCCGCTCAGCTGCCACTGGGCTGAGTTGAGTTAAGATGGCGTGGGCTGAGTGTGGAGCCGTATAAAAGCCCGGCAGCTCTGCATGTGAATTCACCAAGCTAGCATTCTCCGTCTTTCATCACCAACACAACATCAGTAAACATGTCCGGCCGCGGCAAGGGAGGCAAGGGACTTGGCAAGGGTGGAGCCAAGCGCCACAGGAAGGTGCTTCGCGACAACATCCAGGGCATCACCAAGCCTGCCATCAGGCGTCTGGCTCGCCGTGGTGGTGTCAAGCGTATCAGCGGTCTGATCTACGAGGAGACCCGCGGTGTGCTCAAGGTGTTCCTGGAGAACGTTGTGCGTGATGCAGTGACCTACACTGAGCACGCCAGGCGCAAGACCGTGACTGCCATGGACGTGGTGTACGCCCTAAAGCGCCAGGGCCGCACCCTGTACGGCTTCGGCGGTTAAGCAGCTTGGCTGCTTCTGCCAGGCCTTGAGCAGCAGCTGGTTGTGCCTGGGCTGCTGCCTGCCGATTTCCAGCAGTGCAGGCCAGCTAGCTGGCTCAAAACCAAAACAAAATGGTGTTTCTCAACACCACCATTTCACATGGAATGGCCACCGGCAGTTGCTCAACATGAGTTGTTATGCATAAATGGCTGCATTGCCTGTGGTTCCAGTAGCCTGTGTTCACTGATGCTCATCAGCAAGGGCAACGGCAGCATGCTCAGCAATATATCTTACTGGCACTGCTCATGCAGTTGCTGGTCCTGTGAGCACCTGCTTAGTTGAAGAACAGTTTTCCAGCTTTAGCAGCCAGTTTGCCCATATGGTGTTGTAGTGTGCAGTGTGAAGAAGAAAAGCACCTTAGCATAAAAAGGCAAGCAATAAAGCAGATATGGTGTGAGTATGCCAAGCTTTCATTGTGCACGGTCATGATGCACTCCATTGTGTGTTGCCTTTAGCTGACTGCATGTGCAATGCTTGGGGCAAGCAATGAACTGGAGTGGTAATCACTGCTGGTCACGCTGCCTGCCCTCTAAGCTGCAATTCACAAACACTGCACAAGGGGAAGGGGGGCGGCTTCTGGTAGGGAGTGCTGCTTGTTGACAGCACTGCATTGTGCAGCAGCAGCAGCGCTGGGGTGCAGCAGTGCAATGTGCATGCATGAAACTTTGCTCCCTAACGCCAGCTTGCTGGCAGCCTGCGTTGCTCTGCCCTGTATCTGATTTGTGCTGCAGATACATCAAGTTTGGGTGTGCAGACAGTCCAACTTGCATGGATTCAGCTTAAGTGACATCCTGGACTGGAGTACAGGACCACCTCATAGACTGTGCTTGTCTGCTGAACTTCTGCTTGCTTCATGCAAGTATTGGGGATGTTCAGGTGCGTGCGTGTAGCCTCTACGTTTGGTTCCTGCACGTGGAAGGGGTGATGCCTCAGAAGCAGCTCCATTGGCCTCAACATGCTTCCTCAAGTGCCAACACTGCGTCCAGCTTCAACATATGAATTGGGCGAAGCCAGCGGTGCTTGCATGCAGAACAGTTATTCAGAGGTATCTGCTGTGCTTGCCAGGCTAGCTTGCTTCACTGCTGCATCTTGGTAGAGCAGTGTGTTTCAACGACAGCAGACATGGGTAAAGCCAGCATCGCTTACAGATGCCAGTGCAGCTTTGCATGAGGGAGGCCGGGCGACTCTGCTTCGCTTTCCGGCTGGGTCAGAGTGCTGCTGCTTTTTTGAACACTGCAGCAGTCACTGCCCGGCCACGTACGCAGACGTGGCAGGCACTGCTTCCACGACAACATAACTGGAGTGGTCACACCAGCAGTCATGTTTCAGCAGCAGCAGTGGCAGAACAAATGTAATGAGCAGCAGCACTGCAACATGTGCCGTGCTAGCACAGCAGTAGGGGCAACTTGGCCAGCCAAACAGAGTGTCACTGCGTAACCACCATGAAGTACAATCGTTGTTGCAGGCTGCAATTTTGAATTCTGAACGTATGTTCATGCTGTTGTTGTGTCTGATGTGAGTGCTGTTTATGTAGACAAGTTTCCATGACAGCGTCTGACATGCATGGTGGGGTGTACTGTACCGATTGATGACTAGCCTCTTGAAGGTGGTGTGCAGGTGTCACAGGTGTGTCCCAATCCAAGGCGGGCACTTGTTGACACTTATGCCCTGCATACTTTCTCTGTGCTACAGGTATGTTTGCTGTCGACCCCTTGCTGCCGGAATGCGTGCCTGCATAGCAGCTCCCTCAACTTTGAAGCATCAAGGTGGTGTGCAGGTGTCATGGGTGCCTCCCCGCCCGGGGTGTGCACTCATTGTCACTTCTGCCCTGCTATTCTTTGTGCTACAGGTATGTGGCGGATGTTTGAGGCCTTGCTGCAGGAACGCGTGCCTGCATGGATGCCCACTCGGAGCACCAGGAGAACTTGGGCGGGGTCTCCTGGTCCAGCATTGTTTGAGGTACGCAGCTGTGCATTTACCTGGCGCCCAGGAGCCGTTGAATAACTTGTCATTTTGCATCAGGAGAGCTTGGGTGGGGGTCTCCTGGTCCAGCATTGCTTGAGCTGTGCATTGACCTCATGAGCAGAACGACGGGGCGCGGAGCTGATGGCGCTGATGCTATGGCTTAAATGGGTGATATGATGATGATGGCGATGGCGATGGCGATGGCGATGACGATGGCGATGACGATGACGATGGCGATGGCGATGGCGATGGCGACGGCGACGGCGACGGCGATGGCGATGGCGATGGCGATGGCGATGGCGATGGCGATGATGATGATGATGATGATGATGATGAGCAGAACGACGCTGCGCCGCTGGGCTAGTGCGTGACAGGTACAGTCCTGTACAACTGTATTGTATTACCAAATACCAAACACCAAAGTAGGGCCACAGGCCCACCCACTAAGGAGCCAAACAAGGCTCTTGGGGTGTTACTTACTTTGCTTTACATTACATGCTCCACCCATCGAGGAGTGGGAACCCCATTCAGGAGCCAACGAGAGGCTCATTGGCGGGGGGGGGGCTATTTTATTGTCACACGACAAGGTGTTGCAAATCACACGACAAGGTGTCTGATGATGAGTGAGGTGGTTCTAAAGCTGGTCCGTTGATTCAAGGGCATGTTGCTGGCTGCATTGTACACTTGGGGTTTGCGTAAGTTGTGCAAACACATGGAGCTGTGCTCCCTCTTCCTTCTGCTGCTGTGGGGAGTTGGATGGTTGGCGTTGATGGTATTGCTTGAATGGATAACATAATAACAATGACCTACATATGATGGATGACAGAGCCTGTGGTCTGTGGCGCGCGTGGGGTGTATGCTGCGCGTAGCTGCTGCACATGTCAACTGTTGTGCCACCAGCTACTACAGGATTCAGCGTATGCAGGGGGGTTGGCTGCCGAATCAAGTGTTCACAGCTGATGGAGGCGTCTTGGTGGTGCTGTGGCAGTGACGCCGTGGCGTAAGTATGGTGTAAATGTTGGGACAGCGACAGGCAGAGCTAGCCTGGCTCAGTGAGTGCAAGAGCCATGTCAACAAGCAGGTCAGGGCACTAAATGCTGAAAGGACTGCATGTGAAATGTTGGAGCACTCCACTCTGAGTCGGTATGTTGCTCATGTGCATCCCAATCATGTCGATACTATGGTTTCAGGAGGCCTAGGCCGTACTTACGTTCTGTGGCAACAGCACGGTGAATTATCTGCTTATGCGTGTTTGTATGGGTTGTCTGTGTGTGCATGAGCGTACTAGTCAGTATGGGGGTCGCAGAGCTGATACTAAGTCAGCATTGTACAGCATGTCCTTGTTGTGGTGCAGAAGTTGTGTCATTGTCACACTTGATGTTTGATTGTCCTGCAACCTCTGCTCAGAGGGATAGTATGTTTGCTGAAATCTGATCCCTGCCTGGTTGCGCTGAGTAGTTGCGCAGCATTCTGTCCATGTCTGATTCATCAATCAAGGTGTTGTGCTTTGTGTCTGATGGTATTTGGGGCAGTTCTGGAAGGTGTCAGATGGTGTCATCGTGTGTTACT